>CAXKVY010000507.1:0-31179 GCA_964058915.1 Tetropium fuscum | reverse complement strand
AAGCGTTCGTTTATAAGTCATAAAGAAAATTCGAGAAAAAAAAATTATAATAACGACATTACACTGTCAGAGAAACAAAGGCCAATATCTCGAAAACTGTCATAGTTAGAGCAAAATTACAAGAGATCAAAATTGTTACTAAGGGGCCGTTATTTTAGAAATATGTATCAGATAATGTCAGTGGCGTACGAAAAAAAAGTTCTATTATGCAGAATAGTCGAAGTACCCGAAAAAAGTAACATCCACTATAGTATTTTCGACAGGAACAATACACCATGTTGATCCTATGCAGGTTAAGATATGTGTAAAATATTTAGTGAATATATCATTCCGTTCAGAAAATATTACACATTAATGTAAAAAAAAATTAAATTTTAACACCCTGTATCTTCCTTAGGAAGCTAGATCGGCCATATCTTTATAGGCACTTTTCTTTTTAAAAACGTGCGTTCTATCCCCTGTTAAAGTTTGTCTACAAAAAACTGACTCACCCTGTATATATATATATATATATATATATATATATAAAACTGGTATTCCGCGTCGCTCGCTAGGCCTGAATTAAAGATCGTTAATACAATCTGATAGGACACATAACCAATTAAATTGGCAGCAGGCACGCGAATCTGTAATTTTATAACTAATACGCAATGTACGTGACATTTCAGTGGGGAGAATCCGCCTTCTTTCGCGGACAATCTTTTTCCCTCGCAGGGAGAGAAAGAGGGAGTAATCGTGTTTATTTTCCAAATACGCCACGCTGTCCGCACTGATTTCCTATTGTGTCGTTTTAAACTCGCATTCACATCCCCGGGCCCATTCTGTGCCTTCACGCGTCGGTCAAGATGTTTTATCTTAAAGGAGCTTTAACAAGAAAATTGTCCCCCATATAATGGAAGTAAATTGACAACGAAAAAGAACGTCTTTTTATTTTTACAATGGACGTATCCAAGAATATATTCGCAGCTTTGCGTGCCCGTGTGGCATAAGAGACATTTATTACTGATGATATTGCAGCATTGTAAAGCCATTGCTCTTTTTAATGAGTTCTTCTGGCTAATATATTAAAGGGGCTATGACTATAGTCATAGTTCGGAGTACGATGACTATACTCATCGGAGTACGATGAGTATAGTTCGGTATTTAACAAGGATTCCATGAGGAAATTTCTGCAACTATAACTATTTTTTAATCACTTTGGAATATGATTCGATTAGTTGCAAAAATAGTTTTGTCCATTCTAATAGAACGGGAGATGATTACAGTTTATTTTCTCCGATTTCATACAGCATGCCTTTTGGAGAAGTGAAGTGTACTTTATGACAGCAAATGCAAGCGGGTTCCCACCCCACTAGATGCTTTCCGGTAATTTTTTTCTTTTTTTCTGATATTTAAAATTCATGCCCTTTTATTAAAAGAAAGTCCAAACAAATTGCAAAAACAGTAAAAGATAATTTATTCGTAATTACATATCCTATCAATTTAATGATTTTAATAATTAGGCATCTCGTAACTTTTACATTTATCAATAAATTTGAAAATTTGACTTTGGAGATTTCATCATTTAAATATATAATATTATTGTCGTCCAATGAGTCTAGTAGATTTTGTCCCAATGTATCGTTCTCTGCACATCCCCAGGCAATGTGATGCGCATTAAAATCACCTCCTACTACAAAAGGTCCCACACCTTTTGAATTGAGGAAAATAAAGAATCCCAAGTATTTACATGAATTCTTGAGTGCGGTTTTATATACACAGATACTACATTTAACTTAATATTATTTTTAGCTTGAATGGTGATACCATTACAATATCGGGAATATAGGGTAAGGTTAATTCCTTATACCGAAAGTTACTTTTAACTAATATGGCCACTCGTCCTTTACCATCAAGTCGGTCAGACCTAATCGTATTACTTAAATGAAGTAAAATTATAGTATGTACCTGGCTTAAACCAAGTTTCTGATAATAGTGCTCATGTTTAAATTATTATTTTCTAGTAGCAATTCAAGGCTAATTTTATTAGAAACAGCTGATCTACAGTTGTAAAATATCAAAATTGTCCATTACTAAGTGGTATGTGAAATTAACTTTGATTTTATTAGGTCGGGTATATCTGGTTGTTGTATTTCATATGATTGATTTATCTTTATTATATCTACGATAAAAAATATTATTTCCGAAATTATTTTAAAATTAAAAACGTCCCCTGGCTGTGTTGTCTGTGTATCTGAGGAGGTATGTTGAATGTTTAAATTAGGATGCGTTATATTTGACTTGTACCTTGGTCTTTTACTAGCCTCCGGGAGTCAAGGGCATATTTTCCTGTAAAATATTTTTTTTTGCGGGCTTCGAGCGTGGTATTTGGCTTATCAGCCCTTCCCCTTTTGTTTGGCCGTAAGATTGTATGAGTGTAATAGTTTGATGTATCGGTGTATTCGGTGCATTCCATTTGCTCGTTGTTGAATAATTCTGCTGACGATGTAATAGCTAAGGCTGTTGCTGTTAATCCAGGGTTTGGAGGAAAGTTTCCACTGTCTGGATCCATTTCATTAAACACTTAATTTATTATCACTTTAAATTCACTCGCGCCGCACTACTATTCGATACGTCTGATTAGTATAGCTGCTTGACTGAAACGCAAATATATTATATACGAGCCTCCACACAGATAAATTTGCTTTCTGTGGTAATATTATTTTATAACTTTATTATAGAAACGTTACCATACAACGTTGCCCTGCGACAAAAACATAAAATACTTAAAAAACTGTTATGTAAATAGTTTATATACGTATTCGAAATGATTAAATTACTCAGAGCAACTACAACATTTAATTGTTTTATACATTTTTTATGCCATTGTTGCAATAACAGTTTTTGAACTCTATAACATTTATAATAATGTTTGATTAAATTTGTTAAGAAGAACTTACAAAATATTTATATTGCTGCCAAAGCAAGTTTAGCCTCTCGTACCAAAATACTGTTATTAAAAGGAGCTATAAAATAATTTCATAACTGTTTTCTTACGTCACACCTAATGTTATTTTATAATTTTATCATAAAAACAGTTGAAAGTAAACGTTTTTTTTTAGTTTATGTAATTATGGCTCTAAATTTAGCCTACCATAATGGCGGAGAAGCTGCAAGAAGAAGCAATTTGATTCAAGATGACAAAAATGATAAATTAGTTAAAAACAAACCCCTTTGATACGGCTGCAACAGCATGTCTTGGTGCGCAGTTTCCTGCTTCTTTGTGGACAGCGAGACGCCGAATTAAGCAGAGAGATTTAAATAATTAAGCAGTTTTCCAACTAACTTTTTTTACTTGTAACGAGACAAGCTTATTGGTCTGTGTTACAGGGTTTCATTGTCTTTGTCTTTCGGATGTCTTTCGGCGAGTGTACGCTCCACCACCTTTTAGACCACCTTATACGCCATCTACTTTTACACCACCTCTTTTTGAACCACATTTGGAACCACCTTTAGAACCACCTTTCTGAAATCTATCGACCCCTGTACCGGCATAGAGTAACATGAGAGATCCACCTTACTGGACGAGTGGCTGCATGTCACAGATAAGCTTAATTTTAAGTATAGTAAAAGGGGACACAGCCTGTTTGATTGACTTGATATTACTAGTGTGTACCATTAAAATACGAGCATTACATTATTACGAGCCCTCAGCTATTCACCTGATTACTCTCGCTGTTTAATTAAACTATTTGGGTAGGCATTGTGTCGCTGTTTTTGTTATGTATATTGTATATTTTTATGCGGTATTTTTTATGTATTTCTCCAGGTATAGTACCACATTTGTATGTAATTTTGAATTATTTTTTTATGTATCACCATCTCTAAATTTACAATTTGTACATTAAACCTAGTAATAAGTCTACTGTGTGTATTATTTTTCTTTCCCCCAAGATTTACAGAAAGTGCCAGAAAGTAGATTCGATACCCAGGAATATTTGGGGACTAACTGACTTAGTTGCGCATGGTCAGTGGCGTCCACGGGAATTTTATTTTTATTAAGAAGTGAGCTAGCTTAGGCAAACTTTTATTGCCCACTTTAAATCTCTATTGAATGTACTCCAAGGGGTAATAATCTCAACAGAAATACTCTATTTTGATGGTGTTATACCAGAGAAACTACTATGTAAGACAAGTACGGCCGTAAAAGGTAAAAGTCTTCATCAACAAACCATTATCACTATGTATTCTGTGTTTATTCGTCGATTATGTAGAAGACTCACTATATTATATATTAGCTTTCCAGTATTTTAGAATACGCAAATTTATGTCTCTAAGATAACATTTCTGTTATAAGTAAATTATAACCTAATTTCCAAGAGGCATACTACATCAGCTTGGCATTCTTTCTTGTGCTACTAAAACAAAAATATTCCCTCGATATATTCAATTTATGAAAGTAAGCCCTCATGGGGTTAATGGTAACTGTCAATAGATATAGCCTTGGATATTCTCCTGGGTACTATAAAATAACCACAAGATACTTCATTCATTCAGTTATGTAAATTTTATGCACTGCTCTCCGCTCAGGTAATTTCTATATTGCCTTAGTTTTTCCGAAGTCACTTACGTGTTTGTCTTGCGGTGCAGTTTATTATTTCTGATAAGCTGTTTCCTTATAAAAGTTTCCCAAAGTGCTCTGCAGTGCGTAAAGCTTATGCCCGAAAGAAATCCCTTAATCTCTTTATGATTTCTTAAAGTACGGGAAAGTATACCCGAGGGAGAAACTAAATATTGTCTCTGTTTCACCAAATCACTCCTATGCACTTTCACTGTGGCAAATTAAAATAGTAATAAGCAGATCCTTCATTTTCATCTACGATTTCAGATCAGCCTGAATTATTTCCCGCACGTCGTTGAAATACAATTTTAGACCAAAAACTACGTTGCAAACGATGTTTATAAACCCTTGCCGAAAAATATAACGGCAAATTAAATTTTTAAGACACTTATCTGGAACTTTCCACACGGAAAATCGCTCCAGTTTACACCAAGAGTTAATTATAAGAGAGGGGACTCCGCGGGTCTCTCCCCATCAATTGATCTCACGTAGCCATAGAGGGGGACGTTTTCAATTAGAACCTAGGGCTATCTAATGGCCTACACAAACTGCATTTTCGCCTCTTATTTTTTTCATTTCCACTTTTATGCTCCTCCGACTTGGTATAATCCATTGTTTGTTTAAATGTTCCCGTAGATTAAATTATGACGTATCGCTCATTCCGATATCTCTAGCTGGGGGAAACTTAACGGCATCAGTTTTACTGGAATGTTAAAATGGCTTCGCTACGCAAAATGTGCATTTTTTACAAATTACTTTGCAACGCTATTTTGTAACGACTGCGGCCTCGATTTTCAGGGGTTCAAAATGCTACGTCAAAAATATCACGTCTAATGGTTTCAGCTAACACCTCAAAATTCCGAGGGTCAGCCACCTAAAAATGGTGAAATGATTGATCGACTGGTCGTCAGTCAATGACTACACGCTGAGGGGAATTATGAGTAATAAACTTTAAAACGGGGTTGACTATGTAAAATCTGGGCACTATCCGCCCCATGAGCAGACTGTGGGGCTTTTGGTAAAAAAAATTAGGTCAAAAAATTTGGTTGCTTTTGGCACAGTTGCCACGTTGTCTTGATAACCCTAATTTATTTAAAACTCTATTTTTTGACTTTTTACTTTATCGTTAATAATTTTGTGCAGTACACGTAGATATAAATCCTTTGAATGATTCGCGACGTCACGTCACAGCAAACGCGGAAAAAGGTCATGCACCTGTTGTGTGTTCAAACTTGTAACGTAGTAACGTAGAGTAACGTAGATTTCGAAAGAAATCCCTACATAAAATGAAACAAAAAGGTACCAGAACTTATAACTTTAAACGTGGGGCGATATGATTTTTATGTGATCCACGTTTTTTCTAACCAAACGTCAGAATCTCAGGAAGGTACAGGTTTCTGTACGAATTATTTTTTTAGTAGTTTTAGTACAACTGATGATTTAAAATAAAACAGTTTCAGTTAAAAGTTCCTTTTACCTATTTTCATTTTACAGTTTTTGTTTATTTAAGTTCCACTGTCCACCTCTCCCTCTATCATCAAATCCTTGTTACCAAATATAATGTATGGGACTCGTTAAAAGCAACTAAATGAGCCCAGTAACCCTAAACAAACAACCCCAAGTATCAAGTTTGTGACAAATCGGTTCATAAATTCGATAGTTCGTCATTTTCAATTCAGCATTTTGAATTTTTAAGTTTGAGTCAAAAATTGTATTGAGTGACCTTAAACACCGCAAAGTTTCAAGTCTGAGAAAAATCGGTTCATAAATAGGAGATTCCGCCATTTTGATTTTATTAAGTTTAATTTAAAAATTATATTGAGTAACCTTAGACACCGCAGTTTCAGGTTTGAGGCAAATCGGTTCATAAATAGGATATTTCGCCATTTTGGATTCACCATTTTGGTTTTTTTAAAGTTTTAAACATTTGAGTGCAGACTCTTAATAGATATCCAAATGCAATCAAAAGAGTTCCCGTCTCTCAGGAGGATGCTTCATCCCCTTTTGCTTCAGAAACCACCCACTAATGTGACATCGCGCTAGTTTTCTTACTTCTTCTCAGAAACTGTTAGTGTGACGAGGAAAATGAATAGGACCTAAAATATTCGGTATATAAGTCTACATCATTTATGTTTCGTAAACTTTTTTCCATCTTTAACTGAACTCTCACAAATATGGTTTGAAAAATTAGGACAAGTTGCTAAAATTAGGCAAAAACTAGTAGTGACATATATCTGGAAATACATTGGCCATAGAAAAATATTACATGCAAAGCAGACTTTCCTACATAAACCTGGCTAAAAAGACAAATAAATATGACTACAGAAAAGTTTGTTATTAGAACTCGAGCCCTTTTCCACACAACCGCTGAGGTAGAGCTCCCAGTGCGTTTTGTTTTTACGTAGTTTTTTAATTTGTGATTTGGCCGAAACAAGGTACATTTGCAGATACACCGCTTACATTAATTTCATTACTACGGTACGGCCAGATAGTAATCGTAGTATTTGACGGTTATGCTGAAAATAAGGAGATTACAAAAGGCATTGAACAACTATAAAGACTTTTAAAACGAATATCAGAATTTTTTTACAGAACTCGTTCATAACGGTAAAAGAAATATATTATTTGCTCACTCATTCCGTGGATGCCATACTACATCAGAATTTTTTGGCAAAGGAAAAACACAAACTGCAAACTTGATAAATACTAGAAGGGACGATGCTTTGTATATATTTAACAATCCATCATCGATGAAACCAAACATGGTACGAGCTGGAGAAAAAATCACACTAGCTTTATACAAGGCACATCGAACTGTTACATCGTTAAATCACATACACGTTCTGCTTTAGAACAACACTCGTATGGTGTTTTTCAAGAAATTCATTCGTGACGTGGAGAAATTTTGAATCTTAATAAATGGGGTTGGAAAATAATCAGTCAAATTTTGGTACCAATTCCTACAACAGGGATACCAGCCCCTACTTTTGTTCTTCAAATAATATCTTGAGGTTGTAAAAAGGGTTGCGGAAAACGATGCGGTTCTGCTAAGGATTAGGCCTCAAGGGGAAACCACTTTAAAAAATCGTGTCTCAGCGGTGGTGTGGAAACGGGCTAGAATATAAGAGACATATTAGTAATAACAACATTTTCTGTGCTTTGTATGTAAAATTTTTCTATGACCAATGTATTTCTAGATATATGTCACACAACATATTCTAATATTTCAAACTATATATCTGAGAGTAGTGAAAACATTACCGAGATCAGTAGTAGTGAAAACATTAGCAAGAGATTCAATTGATAATTTTTTCGCCATTTTGTTTCTCTTGATCCGATTTTAAAATTCAACCCATTATAAAAAATAAATTTAATTAATGATAAATATATTTAGTGATAAATATATATTAATGATAAATATATTGTATTTATGTATATAACACATTTTAACACCATTTATGGTAGTAACAACTTCGCATGTCTATTCACGCTTCAAACGTCAGCAAGGAATATCCACTTGTAGAACATCATTGCTTTTATTACTAATGCATACGATTATATAACACGTGCAAAATACCATAGTCTTCTAAATAAGTGTCAGATAAAAATTATCTAGTTGCTACACATCCATGTGATTATAAATACTTAATACTTACGGGTAGTAACGATTATCAATTGATTAGTAGGTAATTAATTATCCCAGTTTATAGTTACAACTAACTACATATAATATATACATTGTATAAAATCATAATGAAGCAAAGTTCGCTACCAATCTTAATTTTCGTCATTTCGGCAGTAGCTGGTGCTGCAACCGATGATGATTTATTAATTGCAGTGACGCAGGTAGGGCGATATACATTTGCTTCTGTAGTGAAATATGTTAATAAATGTTTCAAGGTTTTCAGGCATGGCGAAAGGACTCCAGTTTTTTTTTACCCCACTGATCCTTACCAGAATAGTTCATACTGGGATGGACTTGGTACTGGTCAACTGAGAGCGGTGAGTACAAAATTTAAATCGATTATTTGAAAAATATAAATAGGGGAAATATAATTACCCAGAAAAATTATATAATTTCTGGTTTTTATTTATCATCGTGTAGATATGTAGATGGCATGTCAGAGCAGACGGAATTCTGTAATATATTTGCCATTTGTCGACTATCGAAATACACGCCGAGTAGTTATGTAAAATACGACTCATTTCAGTCGACTTATAACCTAAAATACTTTTTGAATTTTGTCCAAAATAATTGTTTCGCTATAATAATAGCTTCATCAGATGGAGTAAATAACTACAAATTAATGCTATTAGAGTTCCTTAAATATAAGTGGTAATTACATTTGGGGGTATTATTCTATGGTGGATAATTGATGAATTACTTGGAAACCTAATAACGGGAAAGTACTATGAATGTATTTTATATTGTGTAATGCATGGAAAAACCAGTAGAATAAAAATAGATTTAATAATTAATATCAATTTGATAATTATTTGATAACTAAAATGAGTGAATAAGTGAATTTTTACATTTTTGTGTATAACTTCTGTCTGAGTGGATTTAGTTATATGTATATTTAGGTATAGGTTATGTATACTTAATATATTATTTTTCACAAAAAAGAAATGTGGCGTAATTTTCATCAAAATGGTGACAGTTCTAAATTAGTAGGTGTGTATAACTTCTGTCTGAGTGGATTTAGTTATATGTATATTTAGGTATAGGTTATGTATACTTAATATATTATTTTTCACAAAAAAGAAATCTGGCGTAATTTTCATCAAAATGGTGACAGTTCTAAATTAGTAGGTGCATTATAGTAATTAAGATACCAAGATTGTTATAAGGATAATAACGCACCGAGGTCGGCAGTGTTCTGTCGACCTCGTAAATTCCCTCTGGCCCGAGGGAATTTACGTCGACCGAGGGCGTCGTTATCCTATAACACCCGTGGTGCCTTCAACGTTTAATGTCCTATTAGTCTGTTGTTTAATTCGATTTTTTTGACACTCACGATTTAGTAATATTATCTATTAGGTATATATAATTATCTAATAGGTAGGTATAATATTATCTATTAGGTATGTTCAGAACGATTAGATTTAAAACAAGTAAAAATTAAAATTGTTTGCAAACGCATTGCATAACAACGCATTTAATTTTTATTGACGGTAATAAAGGTTATTTGTAATTTCTATTTTAGAATTAATTTATTGATTTAGATTTTATTTATTTCCATATTCCCAACGCCCAAGGGTTATTCCTCATCTAATATATCTCAAAACAGGGTGGTTATTTCAAAATAGCAGACTAGTAGGATATTAAAGTTTTTTTATATGTAAAATCAAATAATTTCATTATCATTGATAAACGGAAAATAAATCACCATTTTGACGAAAATTATGTCAGCTTTCTTTTTTATGAACCAATACCTAAATCCACTCAGAAAGATGTTATAAACAAAAATTGCAAAAAACAAAAAAAAAAGGTTTTCGGTTTTTAAAATAGTTTTTCTTACTTATTTTGTTGTTTTTTAACTTTATAATTTGCCATTTCGATGCGAAATTTGGTGCTGTCTAAAATCTTTCTAAAAATTTTGCGAGATTATCTGAAATAGCTTCACTTAATAGTTCAATTAATGTTACAAATACAATTCAAAAATTAAATAATATATTAGCCAAAATTACAATTGCAGCAAAGGTGGCATGTTTTTTGGCAAAAATAAAAACAAACCTAATATTACCGAATTGGTGTTCATCCCACTTCAATATTGCGGCGCAAATCTAAGCCGGGTTTGCATTCAGGTGCAAAAATAATTCAAGCTGGTCGTCCAACAAATGTAGAATTATCAAGAATACATGGAAAAAGCAAAAGAAACCTTGTCGAACATATTTACGAATCACAACTAATACGGTTCACGTTCATGTATGAGCTTAAATCAACATTGTCTTTATTTCCAAATTTTCATTGCGTATATTTAATAAATAAATATTATTACATGTTCAAATTTTATTCGTAGTATTAAAAATTAGTCGAATCACTGTGCTGTTTCGTGGTAGAATCTCTGAAGTAAAGTCATAAATACTAGACACTGTATACCACGCTGCAGCGCAAAGCGTTAAGTAGGGTTTGTTCTGCGACTATGCGCATTGTACTCTGATAGTGTCGATACAACGCGACTCTTCAGGGGAATTCGGTAAAATACCTGGTATAAGGCTATAGAATAGTAAAAACCTAGAATACTAAGGTCGCTTGTGACGCAACGCAACGGATGATCAATACATGTTTCAGAAACAAAACAATTTTAGGCCAATCAGAAAAAATATCCACAAGGAAAAATATCAGTGGTGTACCACTTTTTTGGTAAAAATATCGGAGGACATGCTTGCAGGGACGCCATGACGGGGAGATAAAATAACTTGTCTAACTAAAATATGTGGTTTAATATCTTATTAACACATACCTATAAAAATTGAAAACAGTATCTGAAGTACAAGTAATATTTCCAAAAGAAAATGCAACAACCTTCAGCAAAAAATTAAGCAGTACTTGTATAGACTTTTCCTCGTAAAATGATCGAAGGAATCATACCTTGAAATATTAGTACGTCACTAAGGAAAAAGCTGTACATTTTAGAAATGCTGCCAGTACTACTACCAGTACTTCTATCGGTATCAGTAGAACTATCAGTAATTGTGTTGCATTTATTTGTTGCAGAATGGAAAAGTAGAAGCTAGCGACCTGGGAAAATATTTTCGTCACAGATACGACGATTTTCTTTCACAAAACTACTTAGAAGACGAAATTTACGTGCAATCAGTCAGTAGTACAAGAAATCATGAAACAGCGGAGTACTTTTTAATCGGGCTTTACGGATCTAATGAAGACATACCAATACATCGATCACCAGTTGCTGTGATGGGTGGCATAGCGGAATGCTTACGATGGGACTTGTTACTAGCATATGTGGAACTGACCGATGAATACTTTCAAGAAATTAACGAGGACAACGCAGAGGTGTATGCACATATAACAGAACACAGTCTATTTCCTGTACTGGGTTTGAATACTGCTCACATGATCCTGGACACGTTGGATATCGAAAATTTATATAACTATACGTTGCCAGAATGGACGGACTCTGTTTACCCACAGCCCCTGACAAATTTGACAAATGCTTTTGCCAATTTGCTATGTTACACTGAAGAACAACAAAGACTTGGTGAGTACTAAATCATCACTTAAGACTTGAAACTATATGGTGTCTGATATACCTAGTACTAGTCTACTTATATTATTTTAATTTTAGCTACTGGTGCTTTTCTGAGTGCATTAATCGAGCAGTTTGAAACCATCCTCGCAAACTCTTCTAAAACTCAAAAGGTGCAAATCTATAGCGCTCATGACACCAATATAGCATGCCTCTTGAACACTTTAGATTCTTCCTGGACTCCGCACTTTCCATTTTTCGCTAGCAGCTTAATATTCGAATTACGTCAGAGTAGTGAGGTAAATTATATTAATGTCTATTACAAACCTTATGATGAGGCATTACCAATAACTTTAAAGGGATGCGATTTCGACTGCAAATTGGAAGATTTTAAAGACGCTTTTAGCAATATTACTATAAGTGAATTAGAATGGGCTATAGAATGCTTTACCCCATTGTAAAAATAATGATTATCATAAATAATGACTATATAATGAATAACAAATATGAAACAAGTATACGTAAATAAAAATAATGATGACACACGACATTGATTTTTTTAATTATACCATCAACATTTTAGCAAAAATGAGCTCGAAAAAATGGTTATCTCGCATAACGAAATTGTATGGGAATCAGCGTTACGATCCAAAATTAATTAAACACAAAAATTAAAAATTGTATATTTTTATTACACATGACCTTGACGGGATTGATATAAGATTCGTCCACATAATTCTCCCAATTTATACTCCAGATTGATAAAAACAAGATAACAAAGTAAATATGGTAACGATGCATTTACAGAGGCCTACTTATCGTGGTGAATCTAATAGTGATATTTTATATTAACGTAAAATTTAATAGTGAGAAATTACTCCCAAAGAGGTGAGTGGATATCTCAAGAGAGATAACAGTGACGTCAGAAACCAAAAAATGTAGCAACGCAGATACCAAGACGTTTAAAACCCGCATAAGGATATGCGGGATATACGCCAAACCAGAAAACACTTCCTTATCAGAAGCAGTATGAAAAAAGAGTTCTATGTGTCAATATTTTTAAATAGGCTATATGTTATAGGCTAAAAATGCCATAATTGAACTTCTTTCACCGCTCTGGGGGTGGTGAGGTGGTCAACTTTAAAAACCGAAACGGGAACTCATATTTTTTATTGCAGATTAAGATTTCAGGGAACTAGGTATGTGTTATACGTGATACATTTAACGATAGATGGCGCTGTTATTTAAAAAAAAATCCTGTCCACCCTAGGTGCGACGAAGGGAGTGGCATATTTTGACATCAGCTTATTACACGGGTAAAAAAGTATTCTAAAATTTTGCATTTTCAATAATTACTCATATAAATGTTATTTTCAAAAGCTTTTTAATAAAGATATGCTTCTTGTCTTTGTTCGCTTTTTTATTTGAAATTAAAATAAAATTGCTCCAATTTATCTTAGAGCGACAGAACTTTATGATCGACTTGTGTGAATATATGAAGTCAATTAATATAATTAGAATGACAAAAAAAAGGTTCAACAAAATGAAGAAATGATGTTGGACGCTACCAGTTAATTAGCAGGTCACTGGGCCTGACTAGCAAAGGGAGAGCTACTCTACACTCTCATGTGTTCGAGGGCCACTGTGATACCAGGCTACTGATAAAACCTATTATTTGCATTGGAACTCTGATCTCACGTGTCATAGCTACGCAGAGCACTTGAACATCGGACGAGCAGCTTCTTATTTCACTATTTAATTTAGATAGATATATTAAGGAATTTCGCCGTTTCCACCCGCGCAGCATGACCTACTATCACTCACCGCCACGGTAAGGCCGAAATTTTCGGGCCTCTAATCGCGCCTAATCTACCTATGACACGCTATGATTCCCCCATCACGTGAAATGGTTAAAATATCGTGATTTACGCCAGCCTCTTTGGGCTTGTATTGTCAGTTTCGCGGCAAACGTAACTGTAACACTTGTCTGGTGCAGTATGTTTTAATTGATTATTGATGTGACGCTATTAATCGATTGTTTGCAACTTCAATTAAATTTTTTTTCAAATGCAGGAGTTCAACAAAACGGCTAGCTAGTAAAACTGTAGCTGGAAATTTATTGTAATTAGATTTAATTTTATTAACATTTTGAAAAAACTTGGCCATTATAACTAAAAAAAAATTTAAAAAAAGAAAGGACTCCAAATATTTTCTGCTGAAATTCAACCTTTCATCCGAATTATTATATTTTTTCCTCATTTTTTAGAAATACATTGTTATTGTAAACCCTTTAAAGATACATTGTTGTTTCCTTTTTTAAGTGTTTATTTTTGTTTGAACATTTAACGGAACATAAAAAATACATCTGGAGCATACAAGTAGGTATTATCAAATATATACAATACGTACCTAGTTCTTTAGATCAATTTTTTTACAGTAAATAATGTGCTCTTTAGGATCTATTTACAATCAATTTGCAGTCATTTAGGTAGTGGGTAAATCTGTTTTTTTTCTAAATTCCCTTAATGTTACATAAATCCTCCTCACCTTCATTTATTACTAACTTAATTAACAAAACGGCAAAAGTTTACACTCATATAAATTTTACGTGTAAGGTTTTGTTGCTTTGAATTTGATGCAACATGGCGGGTGGGCTATTGTCGCCACTGTCTTGTATAAAGTCACTGTAATGTATATTATTTTTATAAGTCACTGCACTAGCGTAGGCATCTTATTTCCTATTGGTTTCCTAATAGTTATAATTAATGATATCCATAATAAAAAATGGTCAACGCGTCAAAGCCTCAATGGTGACGTAGATGTAAACAATATAGCCGTAAACAAAATAGCCGTAGTTCGTTATTTAATTATTATATCATTTAGGTTTTTTTTCGGTTAAAGTGTAGTGAAAAATCAATTATTCAGTGTTAAATTAGCACCCAGTGTTTTTTAAATCGCGTGAAATACGTGTTGGGATATATAATGAATAAGACCCAAAAAAAATGGTAAATACGGCTTCGCAAAAGGTAAGCAAAACTTAGCCTCAGTCTTCAATAATACCTGGGCTTTGATTGTCTTAGCGTTTAGGCTGTATTGTACTAATTATGATTACCTATTAGCTATTTATATTTATAGCCATGTCTTTCACATTAGTCGGATTGTATTTAGTTTATTTGTTTGCTTTATTTCTTGCATATCAGATAGATACCTACGTAAATTCGAGTACTTATTACTAAGTTTTCTATGTAAATTTAAAATATAACGATGCTTAGTAAATAATGTGTACCTGGGTGCAAAAGCAACTATATATTGTCTAAACTTTAAACGAGGTTTTAGTGTATTCTAATTCCCAAAAAAATATCGTACAAATTTGTAGCATAATAGGCCTCAAATGTATTGGCATCTCACACGCAAAGTACTGCATTTGCGCTTGTTTATCAATACATTTCTTGGCGTTATGTCGTTGATTTTTAAATAAAAGGGATTTATCCATGTCATGGATATTTGTTATGCATGTACCGGAATACGGTACCTTGAACCTTCTGTGAAAATATTCACACGTATTAAGGAAGATGTATTTAATAACTCGTTAAACTTTGAAGACATATTATTGATTAGTTTTTGAGAAATTAATCCGTAAATCAACACATGGCCGAACCTCCTTATTTGAAAATAATACTTCATGTCGAGTGGTTCGCATTCCGTTGCCTTTTTCTCAGCACAGCTATCTATATATAAAAGTGGCTATGTTTTAAATGAGTTAGTTGGTAGTACCTAGTTAAAATAATAATTTTATAATTTTATATTGTTATATTTCATATAATACTTTTATCTATTACAGTTTATTCTCTAAGTTTTAAATAAAACTTGTTAAGAACGTACTTGCTACAATGTTATCGATTTATATGAATTAGGCAGTATTATAATAATTATTATAATATTCCTTGTCATGCTTCTACGCCTCTGCTCGGATCTGGGCGTAATAATAAAATACGTAATTTACAAGGCGATGCACTAGCGCCACTAGCTCAGTACTTAGAACTGAGTTGGTCTCTGCTAGTGCTGGAAGTGGCAATAATATTCACAGAGATAACGCAGCAATTTATTCTATTTAGTGATTTATACGAGTATATAGACACTCCCTCCGATATTGTGGTATAACATTTTCTACAAAATAAGTGCAATTAGTAAGTACATACTATGTTTTAAATTAATTCAATACATACATTTAATAGCATCATTCATTCAAATGTTATACGAATTACAAAAATAGAAATACCATTTTAACAATGATTTGGAGCAGATAATGATATAGCATGACTGGTCATTAATCTATTTATATGCAAATGCAAATGACACATTTATTAAATTTTTTGAAATATTACTAAAAAAATAATTTTTTTTTTATTTAGTTCGAGAACATGAGAGAAAATTCTACATAATTAAATAAGATGTGAATCCATAAAATGCTTAAACCTGCATTTTAAATTTTTTTCACGAAGGGGTAGTTTTCACTCCGTAAAAACAAAAAGGGCAATGTCACTTCTGAATGTCGGGCACATGTCACTTTCGAAGTTAAGGGTAGATGAGCAGATGAGACAGATGAATTGAATTTCAAGGCATTTGATTGTTATGTCAATCATGATTTTATATATATATATATATATATATATATATATATATATATATATATATATATATATATATATATATATATATATATATATATATACATATGTTGGAAGCAAATAGACAGAATGAAGGTAGACACTAAGGTATACACATCGATCCAAAACTCAACTCAAGTGGCAAGTGCATATCGACCAATTATACAGAAAAAAACTAAACAGAGAGTAGTTCATCAAATATCAAATTCTATATCATATTAGAAAATGGTCAATCTAAGGGTGTTAACAACAAACCAACCAATAATACATTTTACAGTGTACAGGAATTTTTCGAATTTAAATTTTTATGAGAATTTAATATCGTACATTGAACTATCTTTAAAAAAAAACCGCAAGTTTATTTAAACAATTAATTGTTGTTATGGATGTATGTAGAAATGTACATATTTATGTATATATTTGTATACCTATGAAGGTATAAGTGTGAAGAAAAGACGCTAGTAATTTTATTTTGTTCTAAACTAACTGTCACTAAATGTTGTAATGTTTCTTTTCTTTTATATAAGTATGTATAGATAATATACATTAAATTATTTACACAGCACGATAATAAATATTGGGCAATACATTTTATTATTATTATTATTCTGAATATTATGAATAATCTATTGATCGAATAAGTATTGTGTAACTTATTTCTTTAAAAAAGGAACAAAATATTTTTCAATCCGAAATATATTTGTTCTTCGATTAATGATCTTCAATGTTTAGGTGAGCCAAGATGGACGCCCTGAACATCATAGGTGTGCTAACAATAGTGCTGTTGGTAATCTACTTGTATTTGAGAAAATACTATACGTATTGGGCAAGCAAACGCGTGGAATATCTAGAACCACAATTTTATTATGGGAACATTAGGGCCATGGTTAAAGGCGAAGAAAGTTTTGGAGAGCAGTTCCTGGAACTATACAGAAAATTGAAAGACAAGGGTGTTAGATATGGAGGTATCTACACGCTTTTTAAACCGGTGTTTATTCCAATCGATCCAGAGTTGATAAAATGCATATTGCAGAAAGATTTCACTCATTTTGTAAACCACGGAATGTACGTCAATGAAGAGGCTGATCCTCTTACAGGACACTTATTTAACTTGGAGGATAGCAAGTGGAGGAATCTGAGAGCTAAGTTAACACCAACGTTTACATCAGGTATTGCACGCATACATTTGACCCTTCACCTTTGTTTTTTGAATGTTATTTTTTTCTATCAGGAAAAATGAAAATGATGTTCCAAACACTTGTGAAATGCAGCAGCGGATTGGAAGATATACTGAGGGATCATTCAATTATACAAGACCCAGTGGATATCAAAGACGTATTGGGTCGATTTACCACCGATGTGATCGGATCTTGTGCTTTTGGTTTAGACTGCGACAGCTTGAAAAACCCCGAGAGCGTTTTCAGAAAATTTGGCAAAAAAATATTCGAACGCAACTTTACCCGCAAAATAAAAGCACTACTGATGATGCTGATTCCAAATCAGGTTTTGATGAGAGTTGGATTTAAACAGGTTGACCATGAAGTGGAAGATTTCTTCATGAAGATGGTCAGAGACACCGTTGACTACAGAGAGAGGAACAATGTATCGCGTAAAGACTTTATGCATTTATTGTTACAGCTGAAGAACACAGGGAAAGTTAACGATGATGAAAATACTGATATATTAGGAGAGAAAGATAAATACTTCATGACGACAAACGAGATTGCTGCGCAATGCTTCGTATTTTTCGCCGCAGGTTTCGAAACATCTGCCACGACGATGACATTTGCGTTATATGAGTTGGCGACAAATCTAGATGTCCAGGAAAAATTGAGGGATGATATACGTTCCACGTTAAAAAAACATGACGGCAAAATAACATACGAATCCATCATGGAAATGAGCTACTTGGATAAAGTTATTAACGGTAAATTATTATCTGCGCTGTGTAAAATATATTAGATAATGTATATTGTTCTTCCAGAAACTTTACGAAAGTATCCACCGGCTCCAGGTACCGTACGCGTATGCAATAAAGAATATACCATTCCAGGTACAGATGTGGTAATTGAAAAGGGAATTCAGGTCCATATACCAATAATGGGTCTTCATCACGACCCTGAGCATTACCCCAATCCAGACGTTTTCGATCCTGAGAGGTTCAGTGAGGAAAATAAGTCTAAAAGGACTCCCCTTACATTCATACCTTTTGGGGAAGGACCCAGAATATGCATAGGTAGTGTTTATTACATAAGAATAAATTATATCTGTTTTTATTTGTTTCGAAGATATGATCAGGGCTGTAGCCAGACTGTGTAACCAGGACATGGTGAAAGCAGAATCTTTCCACACATATCTCTACATATTTCGCAGTAGTTTCGTTATTTTCATTTCTAGTAGTTATTACATAAAAGTGGGTATATTGAAACAGTAACTTTTGATTTACTCACATAAGGTACTTAGTGTTAATTCTAGAGAGTTAACACGACTTATTTCATCTACTGCTTATACTGTACCACATTTGAACAGCTTTTTCTTTCTGTAAAATTGGTAAAATGGCACTTATCACGTTTTGGAAAAGCAGGCCTCAGTTACTAATTATTGCACATTCAAAAAAATTAGACAAGTTGTTATCGTCGGTACCGCTGATAACATTTTGTTAAAAGTAAGTCAATGTTTTGAGTTTTTGTATGACTGTCATTTTGTTGGTGGCACATAAGAGTCGCTGTAGAGACTTGACCAATGAATCTTTGTTTGTGTCGACTCAGTTGCAATATCCATATGCGATTTTTAGGAATTTATTGCAAGTAAAAAACTGTTTAGTAAAGCGACAGTACATTCAATGTAGTACATCCACTGTAATAATTATACTAACTTTCGTTATTACAATGGACTAGCATAGTAGTACTACTGTACAACTCAGAAATTTATGTAGCAATTTATTATTTAACAAGATCAGGCTAGCGGCTAGGGCAGGCTCAGCATGCCCTGGCGTACCCCTAGCTACGGCCCTGGATATGATAAAAGTTATTTTGTTTTAGGCCTAAGATTCGGAGTGCTGCAAAGTAAAGTTGGTTTGGCAGCAGTCATAAGAAATTTCGAAGTGACAGTTAATGAAAAAACCAAAACACCAATCAGATTCGACACCGGATCCCCCATACTTGCAGTAGCAGGCGGAGTATGGTTAAACGCACTACAGATTGACTGACAATTAGGATTCGTGAAGAAGAAAGAGCATCCAAATATTTTTGTTCACGACCGTTTAATAATAATACAATACATTTTATATTAGAAATTATTTTTTGTGAAATTTTCGCCAAAAATGCATTAAACACTGAAAAAACAACTCGTTCAACATAAAAAATGTATAGTGCCCGTGGACAAAGTATAGTATTCAGCTCGCAGTTGAGCGACTTGAATAATGGCTATAATTAATTATTGTTTGTTTAATAATACACTATAATTTTCATACATATTTTAGATGTGAAAACGCAATTAAATATATAGGTATTTTCTTAAAATCTTATTTTATTTGATTCTTGTACAACCATAACATAGCCAAAAATAGGGTTGTAAAAACAGAAGCGCAGCATATAATAGCAAATCAACGTCATGAAAAAAGTCAGAAGTATATGTCGGTACCGTTTAATACAGGGTCTCCAGAAACAACCCCTAAAAATAGAGGGGCTGATTGATTCTACATAAGAAAACATGACAAAAATTTCATATCAACATAGATAGAGCCGCCAGGAGATACAGGGTGTTAAAATATAAATGTAATTACGGATTTTTTTAAATAACGGAGGAAAGAAATAGCACAAAATTGGATAACCGAGGGATTTCATTGGGGTGAGAAATCATAATTTGGTATTAGTTTTTATGTATCGCTTAGAGGGCGCTACGTACGCTATTATTATATATTTCTATCTGCCCTAACTTTTTGACAGTAAACGCCTGGGATTTTTAATAAATAAATCTTATTCTTACACCTTTAATACACCTAAAAATGGTACTCTTTTTAAACATTGTCAAAAGTAACCGTTTTCAAGAAAATACGTCCGATGCGAAGCGGGCTGGGTGATAAATGGTGATAAAAGGATTAATATATTTTTCAAGGTAATAAACAATTTACTAGTATTAAGAAATATTGTGTCAGAGGCTTGGTCCCATGTAATAGATTTAAGTTACGTAGGTTTTGTTACCTTATTTCTAGGTTCTAATATTTTGTTTATTTTTATTCACCATATCTGATAACAAACAGAGTCCTATGCAATCAACTTCTTCTTTCTTGTTTTTTTATTAAATTTCAGGATATAATTTACAATTAATGCAACTTGAGCTTCACTAAAATTTAATAAATTTAATAAAATTTTGCATACATTATTTTGAGTCGGTAACTTCATCTTACAAATAATCTGCCAAAGAAATTTATATAATAGATTTAATTGGACCCCCTCTAAGACCTCTAAGTGACCATGAATATATATATATATATATATATATATATATATATATATATATATATATATATATATATATATATATATATATATATATATATATATATATATATATATATATATATATATATAGACATATATATATATATATATATATATATATATATATATATATATATATATATATAGACATATATATATATATATATATATATATATATATATATATATATATATATATATATATATATATATATAGACATATATATATATATATATATATATATATATATATATATATATATATATATATATATATATATATATATATATATATAGACATATATATATATATATATATATATATATATATATATATATATATATATATATATATATATATATAGACATATATATATATATATATATATATATATATATATATATATATATAGACATATATATATATATATATAGACATATATATATATATATATATATATATATATATATATATATATATATATATATATATATATATATATATATAGACATATATATATATATATATATATATATATATATATATATATATAGACATATATATATATATATATAGACATATATATATATATATATATATATATATATATATATATATATATATATATATATATATATATATATAGACATATATATATATATAGATATATATATAGATATATATATATATATATATATATATATATATATATATATATATATATATATATATATATATATATATATATATATATATATATATATATATATATATATATATATATATATATATATATATAGACATATATATATATATATATATATATATATATATATATATATATATATATAGACATATAGACATATATATATATATATAGACATATAGACATATATATATATATATATATATATATATATATATATATATATATATATATATATATATATATATATATATATATATATATATATATATATATATATATATATATATATATATATATATATATATATATATATATATATATATATATATATATATATATAGATATTAATTCTTTAACATATTTAATGCCGGGAATTTCATTATATTTCGACCTTTTTAAACCTGGCTGAGCCTTGTATAAGCACCTTGTATATTTTTCTGCAGCTAGAAAACCATTGTTTATCCTTTCTAAAATTCCATATTCGTCATGGAAATTACACAGTGATTATTACCTTGCTGAGTTAAATTTGAAAAAAGTATCTTATTTATTGGACTAGGATTGCTGCGATAAAGCACAGTCGTAGAAATCTAGATACCAATTTAGATTACAAATTTAATTGACACTGGATTTATAACTAAGATACATAAGAATTAATAGTATTACTTAGCCTAAAAACATTATCAACTTTCGTAGACACAAGAAATAAATATGGCCTATTTTGTACACCACGCGTAAACAACTTTTAGTTAGCCGTAGGTATAGTTTGTAACATCGAAATATGGGACATAATAATCCGAGCAAAAAACCCTCATTATATCGATCTGCTTCACCTGCTTCTTTAACAGCGTTGTCAAGTATAACCGATCTCGAGCGATCTCGGCGGCTGAGCGAGATTATCGCTCTTTACTTCAAATATTTGTGCAGGCCTAGACCAGTCTCGTAAGAGACATTGTCGCGTATGCGCGCGATATCTCCCGATCCAAGATCGATCAACAAGCACCACCGCCAAGGCATTACTTCTGGCGCTCCATTCTTCGCCGGTGTGTCTACCCGCATGAGTGTCTTGTCTAGTTCGACGAATACTTTCTGTTTTTTTTTGCCGGGCTACATAGATTTTAGGTGGATCTGAGAGAAGACCATTGTTGCTCGAGGGAGCGAGGCTCGCGAGCTGATCAGTCTCGTCTGAGGTGCGTGTTTGGTGTTATCCACAAGCGGTTAACGCGTAGGCCAGGGGCATGAGACATGCTTGAAGAAAGTGATCTTGTTTTACAAGCAAGCGTGTTGTCTCTTGCAAGCATAGGGTAGAGCCAGGCTTTGATGAGCTCTTCTTTCCTCGTTGTGGCATCAATGTGGGACTTCCACGTCAAGACTATTGAAGGTCAAATCACGGTACTGGACGTTCTAGTGGGTAACAACTGGATGTTCTCTCCGATTATCGCGACATGACCCGTTGGTCTTTGCTGGAGAAACCTTCCTGTACCTGTATATGCAAACCTTCCACCTGTAGGACCTGGCGAGAAAGTGACCTCTGGTATCGTTTGCTTGTGTCATCCGTCCTTGGCATGTCAGAAGTGTAGATAGACCGGGTGGGTTAAGATTACGTTCCCCTTGGGCACTCATATATCCATGTTCATGTCGCTGGATAGAAGAAAGTAGGCCACTTTCAATTAATTAAAAATATTGGACAATAACACAACCGAATTATTTTTATTATTTATCAGGCAGATATCTTTTGGGCAACAGTTCTTGGAGATCTACAGAGAAATCAAAAGCAGAGGCCTAAAACACGCAGGAATCTATGGGTTCTTCACTCCAGTATACGTTCCAACGGATCCGGAATTGCTCAAATGCATTTTATTAAAAGACTTCGATTCATTCGTAAACCGTGGCCAGTACCACAATGAGGAAGCTGATCCCTTGTCTGGGCATCTTTTCAACTTAGAAGGAACCTAAGGGTCAAACTAACTCCTACATTCACTTCAGGTAAGATAATAACCATCAAAAAATTCGAACATTTTGAGTTTTTACAAATTAAATTTCCAATAAAGGTTTTTGCCCAAAGTATTTTCCTTGGTATCTTAATATCGATGAAAATTTAAAATAATTCCTCAGGTACGTAAATTCAATAATTATATAATAATAATAATAATAATAATAATAATAATAATAATAAGAAGAACCTGAAGATGGTAAATGTGACTCTACCGAAACGTCGTTCTAGAAGAATAGAAAACACGTGGGATCAGACCCGGAAATCATCAAGTACATTCTACACCCGCGAAAACCAACATGGTTTTCAGGTTCAACCAATAACTATGGTAACAGTGCACTCAAGCACGTATCGCTATAGATCGCATATACTACACGAAAGTTATTTATCGGCGCAAAATTCTATATATTTAGCATAATTGCAGTAGACAAGTCGCAACAAAATCTAATCTAATATCAAGCATAACTATGTTTATATTAAAAGATTAATGCGAAAGCATCGCCATAAAAACGGCTTTCGAGAATATAACTCTCGAAGAAAAACTAAAATGTAGGATTGACGCTTATTTGAAATTTAGAAATTAGTCAACAAAAGGTGAATGTGTTAAGTGAATACAGCTTATAATTCAAAATTAAACCATATATATTATAAATTATACAGTTTAAACGTAACGCTAAATAAATATAATAAAAGCCATTCATCTGATTGGTCAGATTATGTATCAACAATAAAGCCAGAAGTTAGTATCTAAGGAAGTTCAACTGTTTGATTTGGGATCACATCCGTGGTAACGGATAATAATGCAAAGGGTTCAGTTATAGCGTTCAAAGTAAAAACAGCTCGCTTTCGATTTATAATATTGTAGAAATTGAATCATTATAAGTAAATTAAATTCAATAAAATAGTGCAACGTCAGTAGGATCCCAAAGGAAAACGTTTTTTAAGTTAATTTAACAACGGTGTTAAGTGATTTTTGTCGAAAATACCACATAACATAAGGTAATGGCCATCTAAAACATATTTAATTTTAAGTAAACCTTGTTCCAGATGCTTAGTCCCAGGTTATTAGAATAAGTTACGTAGGTTTTGGCGTAGGATAGTATAATATATAAGGTATAAAAAATTTCATTTTTACTATTTTGCATTATAATTCGCATTAAAATTTCTACTTCCATTTGCACTATAACTTGCATATATATATAAATTTCGTACTTGTGCATTGCAATTGTCATAGTGACAATCATACTTCCATTTATATAAAAATAAAATTAGTCCTATACAACTTCTGCTTTATTATTCTTTTTTCAATATTTTCAGCACATAATTTAAAATCTATAATTCATAAACATTCTTAAATTTCTTTAATCTCTTAATCACTTTGACAAACAAAGTAATAAGTATCATATATCCATTGACCATTTAAAATAATTTCAAATTTCAAGTTAAAATATTATAAAATAAATAGAGGCCTAATTCAACCCCGTCTTATTGACCATAGAGGACTCGTGCTTATCAGTGAATTTTCTTCAACTACAAATAAGTGTTCTTAGAACTGGCGCCCATGGGAAGGATACAATAGGGAAGAGACAAAGTAAGTATCCTGGAATCTTATCAGGTGTTTCTTCGCTGTGTAATCATTGCACTTATATAATACTTTATAATTTTCACACATTGTATACATTACAACTGTCGCCCAACATTAAGGGCTTTCACAAGTGCATATTTCTCAATAGTCGCCCAAAACGTGGGGCTTTTGAAATTCACACATTGCATAATTTTCTCAATTCGCCCAACAACAGTGGGACATTAAGAGCTTTGTTAAAATCATATCATCACAATACATATACGAGTATATATATATATATATATATATATATATATATATATATATATATATATATATATATATATATATATATATATATATATATATATATATATATATATATATATATATATATATATATATATATATATATATATATATGTATATATATATGTATATATATATGTATATATATATATATATATATATATATATATATATATATATATATATATATATATATATATATATATATATATATATATATATATATATATATATATATATATATATATATATATATGAGGATGTGTGTGTGTGTGTTTGTAGTGTAACAGTGTAACCTCCCAAATATCTTGGAGATATCATTATATAATCACATTACATTTATCCGGCCGTGAAAAATTTTATTACAAAATATCAGCATGGTTTTATGACAAATCGATCAACACTTACAAACTTGATTACTTCCTCGCAATATATATCCAGTGTAACGATAGTAAAGGCCAGGTAGATGTGATTTATAGAGATATGTCCAAGGCTTTGGACCATATTAATCATAATATCAATATTCTTCATAATATATTAATCATAATATGATACTTTTCGCGTCATACAATTCTAGCAGAGTTCAATATGTAACTTACGATCGATATCAAACAAATAATGTCATTGCCACCTCAGAGTCCCACAAGCATCGAATTTGGGGCCCTTAATATTTAATTTGTTGTCAATGATCTGGCTGATATGATATACTGTGAAAAACTGTTGTTTGCGATTAATACCAAATATTATTATACTGTGCGAAAGGAAGAGGATTGTACATTTATTCATTAACTATTTAAAATTGAGAATTAGTGTATTACAAATAAATTGAATATCTAAAAATGTAAAATAATGAGCTACTATTTTGTTTACTAACAAGGATTCATTAAATCCTCAACTATTGTACTAAATATTAATAGGTATTGTATTTGAAGTAAAACTTTCTTTTAGTCAACTTATTAATTCTATAATTTCATCGGCATTTAAAATGTTAGGTTTTATTTTTCTAAATTGTCGAATATTTCATATTATGCCATTAAAAATACTGTATATCACATTTGTAGGATCTAGGCAAGAATATGGATCAATTCTATGGTATCCACATTGTAATATTCAAAGACTGGCAATGAAGAATGTACAAAGGACGTTTGTTAAATTATTACATTTCAAAGTTTTCGGTATATATCCTGAAAGAGAATATGATCAAATGTCACTACTTAATGAAATGCCATTCCGTTGAGAAGAATATTATTTAGCTTAAGGTTTATTTACAAATTAGTTAATAAGAAAATTTACCTGGGCCACATGCCAGTGGCTACCACGTGCCAGTGGCTGGAATAAATATACTTCTAAAATCACCTAAGTATGTAATGAGTAACAACTTAAATAAAATAAGTATGTATTATGGTGTAAACAGTACATCTCTAAATGAATTAAGCAGCAATTAATGACTTTCCAAATCAAATTATCAATACATTTGGTATTTGCCATATAGCTAAGTACTATATTGTTATTATATCTTTAATTTATTATTAAATTTTACTTTAAATTACTATTTTTTTTAAATTACATATGACTTTGTTAAATGTGTCCTGTAATTGGATTTTGTAATCTGTTGGGTAATAAATAAATAAATAAATAAATATATATATATATATATATATATATATATATATATATATATATATATATATATATATATATATATATATAATATATATATATATAAATTAATAAATAAAAATTAAATAAATATCCACACCTATTGTTCATGTTCAGCCTTAAGTAGACTGCATTTCTCGTTTAGAAACCTATTTATTTAAAGTTTATTCAACGTGCCTACCACCCTCTTTTCAAGAAATCAGATTACATTAAATTACTGCGGGTTGTGGCTACTCCAATTTGATTAGTTTTATCCAGATACCGCCTTCAGCAGATAATAGAAATGATTTGGGGTCAATTTGCAACGGGCTCCGAGTTCTTTTATTTAGCGTAACTGCAGTGTTGTAATATTGCATCAGACCCAGTTTGGCCTGCATCTTTCCAAATCGCAAACCTGGAATGACTGTTATCAGGAATCCTATCAAACCTATCAAACCTATCAAATCTATCCTATCAAACCTGGAATCATAAGTATTTTGTGGAGTAATTTTTTTGTGTTTTATTTATAGAGGAAGGTCTCACCTATCTACTTCGGTGGACACTACTTTGGTGTACTTTGGAGTACTTTGGTGACACTATGAGGGGAGAAGTGGGGAAAATCACCATGTAAACATATGGAAAATGTTTTTTTCGGGAATTTTTTGTTACCGTTGGGTTCCACGAAAAATTGTTCAATTAAGGGTTGAAGATCTCGGGGACGCACACAAAATTAATTGTGGACTTTTTTATATTTCCGTTTTTTTTTCGTTCTCGAGATATGATCATTTGAAGTTACTTAAAAATTAAAGATAAACGAGTTAATATGAGATACGAGATAAACACGAGTTTTAAAAGGGGTTTCAATGGGGATAATTAATATTAAATTCGGATTTTCGGGGTAAAAAAAGAGCTAGGATTTCGAAATTTATTTCACATGTAAACAATTTATACGAAAAGCCAGTAATTACCTAGTATTTCCGTGTAAAAATTCAGGTTCCAAGTAAGCTAAGCCTATTTTATCCCAATAGGGAGTACTTTCGCTTCAGATAAAAATAATCACCGAATAGCACAGCTACAATTATTCATTTATTGTATCGATACCCGTAATTTAATCAATACAAATAGGTACAAAGATATTCGAAAATACTTGCGCTGACTTATTAATCAAATTGTTTTTATAGATAGCATAGCAGCTTCTCCCTGTTATGGCGCTAAATTACGTCCCAAGTAAAATAAAAGATAACGAGATAAGGAAGTGCAACTCATGAGCCTATATCAGATTATCTTTTGTTAAGATCTGCAATGAAACAAATCAAATCAATAATCAAATAGATCAATAATCATAACAGTTATTTTTCAATATTTACCATCAAATTAAATTTTAAAAATATGTTCTCATAATTTTTTGAAATATCCATTTTAACCTTGCTTTGACTTTCTCTTATCAATTTTTCTCATCATTGAACCTGTTTATGTTACCCTGTCACTTGTAGCTGGTGGTGATTTTCCGCTTTGATCAATTTGATCAATTTTGATTTGTCTTGTTGCCAATGCTGGTTTCCATGCAGATTGTAATCTTTTCGTGTCGTCCCTTTTATTGAGATTTTGTGGTCTCTTTTCGATCTCTATAGCTTCTCTAACAATTCTTGATTTATAGTGTTCCATGTTAGGCAGCATCTTTATGTTGTCGAAATCTACAGAATGCCTTGTTGTCTTCATATGTTGGAACAAAGATGAAGTAGTTTGATAAGTTCTTACCGAACGCACATGTTCCTGCTTCCTCACGCTAAGCCTCCTATTGGTTTGTTCTACGTACGACTCAATGCATTGTCTTGACTGCAGCAAGTCGTACGTATTCATATGAACCAGGTTTACTAACATTGCTATGTTTAACAGGCAAAACACTAGATACTGGTCAGTGGAAAACGTAAATAGAATGAACCAAGGGAATTTCCAAGAGAGACTTGGCGTAAATGTTTGGGCTGGGATAGTTGGCTCTCGAATTGTCGGAACATTTTTTTAAGGACGTCTAATGAGTCGATATTTAGAATTTTTAAAGAATCGAATTGAGTAATTTTTGTAAAGCATACCGCTGGCAGGGAATAGACGTTAGCGGAAAATAGACATGTGGTAACAAATTATTTGCAGCGAAATTTTGGACAGCAGTTCATTGCGACTAATGGAACGATTCAATGGCCTCCTCGTTCACCAGACCTTACTTCACTTAATTTGTTGTGGGGCCACATAAAAAATCTAGTGTACACATCGTCACCAGCAATACTCGAAATATTGCAGAATCGGATACGAGACGCATTTGCCAGTATTGCTCCTAAAGGATACATAATGTTGTCAAAGAAAATGTTTTCCGAGTAAGAAAGAGTATGCATTTACAAGCTGAACACTTTGAGAACTTGATTCATGGCCAAGTTGTGAATAGTTGATAGCATTTTTTTTCATTGATGTTTCACATATTGTTGTTTACCTTAACTAAAGAATATTATAATATTAGTTTAAATTATTTAAAACAAAATAGGTATAAATAAGCAGTTGTGTAAAAAGCAAGTTTATCATCCTCGGATCTCTCTGTAATACAAAACAAAACAATAAATCCAATACAATATATACATATATAAATCAAGAGTGTACTTTTGATTTTTATATTTATATTACAACATTAATTAATATACGTCCGACGGTACACTATATAATATTAAAAAAATTTGTGTAAAAATCGAAAAGGTGGAAACAGACAAGAAATATGGTATATGGATATATCACAGGTGTTGAAATACTCAAGGATTTAATTGACTGTTTTAATGCCGATGACTGTTAGACTCATTAGTCTATTATCAATCTTTGTCTACGCCGCTGCTCATAATTTGACGAACACCAATTTGTGTAGGTAAAGAACTTGATAACATTTAATTCAAACCACAGATAACGTTGTGCTGTATCATTAGAACGTAACTGTCATAATAGCCTCGTCATACATTACCATTTTCAGTGGTGCAGTGGCTGTTCCTATCCATAAAGAGGTAGTTTCTCGCAGCAAACGAATTAATATTTTTGTAAGTATTCCTAGTATTAAATAGTTTTCAATGCTTCTTTTACAAAACTAAATAAACACCGGTTCATACTGAATAATATTGAATGCCATGGATATGTAAATTTGATAATATTAACATAAAATTACTAACTAATTTGTTATAATAACCTGAAATCTTTGATGAATATATTATATGTGTAATTATTTACCGTTTCGTTTTGCGGGATATTTGAGAAATTTTATTTTATTTTATAAACAGCTTGGACAAACTAGGCGATCTATTCAAACTAGATTCAAGGAGCACATGGCACATCTCAAATACGGGAGAACAGAAAAATCTAGCATTGCTCAACATGCTTCTGACAACAATCATAGGATAGACATTAGTAACTTAAGATTAATTAGGAATGTCACAATCAGTAGGCATCTGGATCATTTGAAAGTTTAGAAATTAACAAATGTAGAAATAGTAGGAATGAATAGTAACAAAGGGCCTATCCCAAATAGCCCGCTTGGTTAGTCGGTCATGGTTCTTTGAACCGTGACAATAATTTAGGTACAAATATGGTACGCTCTTATCGATAATTTAGTTTTAATTATCTCCCGATGATGCCAACTTGGTTGGCGAAACACGCATCGAGTATAGTGTTCAGTGTTTTGATATTTGTGGAAAACCACGTCACAGTCAGTTTCACATCAAAGGTTCCAATCCTTCGAGAACTTTTTGGAGCTTTGAAGATGGTATACGAGTATACCATCGTCAGTACCGATCGCTACATTAGTCAATTTAGTTTGAGCGCTCTTAGAGACAAGACCAACTACCAAGTAATTAAAAGTGTTCAGTAGTAATTTATCATCGTAAACAGTTGTGACTTGTTGTGTTTGAAGGTTATAAAGTGTACCTATTTGGATTCTCGACAGTACCAATTATTACACGAG
>CAXKVY010000506.1:0-162242 GCA_964058915.1 Tetropium fuscum | reverse complement strand
AGACGTAGCTAAGGCTGTTAGCTGCTGCAAACAAAACAGGTAGACAGACCAGTACATAAGTGTATATCTGGAATTTTCCTAATTCCCCAAGTTCTTCTAACATATCATCAAAATCTAATATGTGCTGTTTCTCCATTTGCATCTCTCTGAAATTAAACAAAATTGTTCTAATGTTGTACAGCTATGCTACGTTTACTTGTAATTCAACGAAAAACATTATTTTTGTCAAGATAAATTTCTGATAAAAGGAAGCGCGCCATTGACGGTGATGCTTTAAAAATAATTTACCTTATCTGTACTTGTACACTTAATTAATAGCACTGGTAATTCGAACAAGATAGGTACTGCATTTTGTGATTGTTATACTATTGCGTGCGTTTAAATGTGCATGTGACTCTCGAAGTGACTGGAAAAATGTCATAAATACAGTTTCTCTCTCGATTATTAAACAAATTGATACTGTAAACACGTGAAAGAATTCGATTGGTATTAGTTTTACTATGTATGCACTATCAGTAAGTTATTTTAATGGGATAATAAAGACGCGAACGCGAGTAAGTATCTGGGAATTTTCGAACTGAAAAAGATACCTATAAATATTTTAGAAAACATGTCTACCATAAGAAGCTTTTTGATATCAAATGCGGATAAAATGATAATAATATATAGCAGTGGTAGATGTTATTGTATAATTAATGTAAAATAAAATAAGAAACTTAGTCTGTTTTATGTTCATTCCGATGGATGGTATATTCACTGCACAACCCTAGCTTATAACAATGTGTTGGAAGACACCAACGGATTCAGATTCGAGAATCGATTATTTACAGTGGACCAGTTCGTTATTGGAAATGAATATAGAAAATCAAAAAAATGGATATAAAAAATTAAATTGTGTTTAATTTATTTATTTATCACCTTATTCTTTCTGTTCAGCAAAAAATATATATAATTTTAGGCATTAACTGTCTCTAATAAACTCTTAATAAACTAATAATAAACTATTAATTTGAAAATGTAGTTGCCGTCAAAGTAGGATATACCTACGCATATTACCCATACGGAAAATACCCTGTGAAGAACATCGGACAATACTGAATATACCGGTACTGAATATATGCGTGTCAATTGTTTTGTTCACAAAATAAAAAATATTGTGGAGACGTGATACGGATTTTTAATCGGTTTTATTTAGCTTGGCTTCGTATATTTGATTAAGTATATATCTCTGTTCAAATTTTGCAACAGCTTTTTTAACTACTTCCCGACTACTCCGAAAAGTTAAATAAATCGTGTAAATCAGAAACAGGGGTGTCCCGGACTTTTGATAGACATTGCTACTGTCATATAGAACATGGTGCGAAGAGCTGAAAAAAATTTTAGAACATACGACAATATGTGTAACAATAGTTTCGCTTTGAAAACTTTAAAAAATTGTGGAAACCAGAAACAGGGGTCTCCCGGATTTTTTATGGTAACCATACATTGCTACTGTCATAGAGCACATATAGTGTGAAAAGCTTCGAAAAATTTAGAATATACGAGGTGTGACAATAGTTTTTTCCACGATATTTTTAACTTTTCGAAGTGAAACTGTTGTCACACCGCGGATGTTCTAATTTTTTCGAAGCTCTTCGCACTATATGTTTTCTATGACAGTAGCAATATATGGTTACCATCAGAAATCCGGGACACCCCTGTTTCTGGTTTCCACCATTTTTTTAACATTTCGTAGCGAAACTTTTGTCACATCCCGTATGTTCTTAATTTTTCGAATCTTTTCGCACAATATATTTTATATGACAGTGGCAATATATGGTTACCATAAGAAATCCGGGACACCCCTGTTTCTAGTCTGCACGATTTTTTTAACTTTTCGAATCCAAACTATTGTCACACCTCGTATGTTCTAAATTTTTCGAAGCTCTTCGCACTATATGTTCTATAGGACAGTAGCAATGTATGGTTACCATAAAAAATCCGGGGCACTCCTGTTTCCTGTTTCCACGATTTTTTTAAATTTTGAGATCAAAATGATTATAACATCCTTTCCACATGATAAGTTCTATAGGGAAGTAGTAATGTAACGTATAGGTATCTACCATCAAAAAAATAGTTAAAAACGAACGGTTTTATTGTTCATCAGTTGTACTAGAAACTAAAATAATTAGGAGATTAACCTGGACATTCCTGAGATTCTGATATTTGCTAAGAAATAAAAACGTGGGGCGCATTTGATATATGGTTTTTATGCGCCCCATGCGTCAAAATCTCAGGGAGGTCCAGCTTTGTGGCCTAAGTTTTTTGTGGGTTTTAACTCTGAGGTACTCTGTCTGTCTGAATATTAGAGGGCAATAAAGAATAATATATTAAAATATTACTACTGGCCCTTGATTTTTATCATGAATAATAGCTTTAATTTAAATTTACACCTACCTCAATACACCTACACCTACACCTACACATACACCTACTTCAATAAATATATTCCACTTCCCCTATGCTGACTATTTTAGAGTGCTGTGATATGTAAAACAATGCATTACAGATAACAAATGTATGATATGTGTACCTACACCTACTATAACAATGATTAGGTATTTAAACACTCTAAAAATGTTTGTAAATAAATCCATTTCTCGTCGTATCATTTATAAAAATAGATGTTTATAAAATATAGCGGATAGCGCAGGTAGGGGTAAGGCGGTTAGTTATGCACTTAAGGGGAAAACGGGATAATTTTATAACTAGTAGTATAGGTGTAGGTAGCACCAGAGACAACCACGAGACGTTCAAGTGCATAGCAAAATTCGTTCGGTAGTCCCACAAATTAGTGGTATATTTGCGTCCTTGTCGGATAAATCGTTATGTCTATTAAAGCATCCTTGTTTGCCTGTAGGGCTCTTGCATGCAGAGGGCGCTAGTAGCGCTGCAAAAGCTTTCACTGTCAAGTGTCAAGTCGCCATCTTGTTGATTTTTGATTTTGTTGTTGTTTGGGCGTGTGCTGTTATCACGGGCGTTTTAATAATTTCTGGTGTTTTAAATTATTTTGACGCAAAATTGTGTACTGTGTAAAGCTTTGTGACTCTTTAAAACTTTGTTTTACTGTTAGTTTTAGTTAGTTTTATTGTTAGTTATTGTAGTTTACACGTGTTGATTTAGGTTAGGTTAGGTTTGCCAGTTTTTAATTTTATTATAGAACTGAGTGTGTGATAGACTACTTAAAAATGCCCCCAAAACATTGTCTTGTTTGTGGATACAGTGTTGATGAGGTGGAGAAAATGCATCGATTTCCAGTAAACGATAAAAAGTAAATTTTTATCGTACAGTATTTACCTATGTATTCTATGCTTACTTTTGTTTTAGATCCAAAATTTGGCAGGAAAATATGGGAATAAAGTATGTGCCTGGCTTAAAACGAAGCCATTATTTAATTTGCAGTCGTCATTTTTCGCCAGACAGTTACTTAAATCTTGTAACAAGAAAGCTGCGTTCTGATGCTGCTCCCACATTATTTCCATGCCGTGTTCAGCAAGATTCACCAAAAGAAAAAGGTAACTGAAGTTTTAGCAAGTAAAACCAATCACCACAACTACCTGTGTTAGTACTTGCCATTTATATATTAAATTTATATGTTGTATGTAGGTATATATAGTCCTAGATTATTAAGCACGCCAACTGCGGACTGTAAACTGTAAATGCTTTGTTTTTTTTTAATTAAACATCACATATCAACTTGAGTTTTATTTCATGATTGAAATAAAATTTAAAATTAAAACACCCCTTTAAATGTAGCGCGCCCTTTTTTAAATCGCTGCGGAACTAACACGCACGCCATCTGCATGCAAGTGCCCTTACAGCGGACCAGAGTGAGGTTTCGCGAACTGAAATTTTGTATGGACTTGCGCGTCTCGTGGTTGTCTCTGGTAGCACTCAAACAGTGCCGGTTTAAGGTACTTTAGAGCCGTAGATACGCGGCATCAGCGCAGTGTACTAAATATACTTCGGGACTTAATCAGGTCGTGGGCCGTAGGCAAGAAATAAGTAGGTAGTTGTGAATAAAAAAACCACAGAAATTCATTTTATTTATTAATTATAATAGCATAATCAAACATATCAAAAGCACATTAATAAAAAAACATATAAAAACCAAATGAAAATTAATGAGATAGGTACTTGAGTTTGAAGCTGAGAAACAAGATGATCAATATTGGGGTCAATATCAGTAGAAAATAGGCGCAAAATGTCTTCTAAATTAAGATCTGTAAGCCGAGTACGATGCTTATTTTTATTAATTTTCATGATTGAAAAAAGCTGCTCACATTGTGGATACTTTTCTTCGGAAAGGTATGTTCTGTAAAATTCGCTTAGTTCCACATCATCAAATTTCGACCTCAAATATGAGCCTTCTTGAAGCTCGATCAACTCCATTTGTAGGTGAAGCGGAGCATCTTCCACATTACACTTACAAGGATTTGCAAAAATATTGAAAGTGCTATCCATATTCTTAAAATCGGAAAGTCGATCAGTGAATTGCTCTGACAGTAGTTCCAGTTCATCAGTATAGCGACCGCATTCAATGTTTTCGTGACTGAATAATGTTAAACAGTTGTTACTTCTCATTTGTGTTTACCACAAGCGAATTTTGTTTTGAAAAGCTTTAAGATGACTGAACAGCTGATTTACCAATTGTCCTTGTTTTTGAACATGTTTTGGTAATAAATCTGAACATGTTTCGTCATGTACACTTCGGGTCTACGTCTACTACGATCTGATCGAATAGTCATTCGCTCCGCGCGCCGTCCTAGAAAATTTACAGCCCGGTTCTACAGCACCCAATAGTAGGTACCCATGTAAAACCGGCACTGCGCTCAAAGTTAATCAATATTTTTGTCATTATTTTCATTGTAACAAAAAATAACTACCTATTTTGTACTAAAAACGTAAATTTTGATCACGTGCTGCACTGAGAGGTCACGAATAATGACCAAAAGCAAGGTTAGTCTTATTTAATATCGTTTAATAACGTGAAGCGTGGTAATATCTATATCACGACTTTTTTAATTACGTTTTCTACAAATGTTATAGGTAGATATACTTAATTGCTTTATTGACAAATATCTGTATTAGGATTCTCATGATAGCTTACTTTGATATTCGGATATTTGGTTATGAACCTGAAAATATGTTTCCCAAAACCAATATGATGTGGAAAATAAATATTGCTTCAATATACCATCCATAGTGTCATTGCTTGACACGTAACTGCAGTAGGTACAATCAGGTACATGTAGATACACAGTGAGACAAAAATAAATCGTTTATTGTAGCCACAGTGGACGTCTGGCAGTAAATATTTTTTTTGAATACTGTTGCAAATATGGCAGTATTTGTTTTATTTTTGTAACCTAATTCATGGTCGTGCGAAAGTCCATAAATGGGTAAGTCGGGTCACTCCCTATAGTCGAGTAAATCCAGATCGCTCCCTCGCTTATTTCCCGAATAAAAAATTTCGACCTAGACTTAAATAAATTTTATATAGTTGTTCCATGTGTTATTTCCCACATGAATCTTTAGTTTACCACATTTCCGGTATCAGTAGAATTTTTTATTTTCGAAAAAAAAATAGATAGGGGAGGCTACATAAGGCTATATATTTACATAAGGCCCTTAATTTGGACCGGGTCTTAAATTGGACCACCGCATTTAATTCTATAGACCTTGACTCAAACGCCCTCTGGTTATAACTTATATGTTATTTAGCAGCAGCACGGTGGTTCAGATTACTAGATTTTATATTAGTCCCAGAATCACACGCGTCATGTTTTTGTGTTGGCTAATGTAATTTTACTGTTTCTCTAAGTTATAAGTTTCTCTAAGATATAATTTTTTTTTGTGAGTATTTTTGTTGTTTTTCATATAAGTACATTTTATACAAGGTATTTTATACAAGGCACAGAGTTCATATTTGCAAGAGCAACCTTTTAAAGGTGGAAATTTTAAGTAAGGTTACGGTTTCCTAAATTGAACCACTCGCTAGTTCCTAAATTGGACTAGTTGGGGAATATTTCTTAAATGTATTGTATGTTTGTCTCCATTTTCCATTAAGATCCAGGAGAAAAGTAGATTCGTTGTGTTTTGTGCTAAAAATGGGGACACTTAAAGTGCACCAGTGGCCGCAATAGACAGTCACTGATTGCTTTGTTTTGTATACTAATATTTCGTTCTATTTTATTACTAAATTCATATCAGAGTTATATTTTCAGTTACTTGTAGAATGTCATTGTCGTTTAAATAAATTTTCTTTCCTTAAGGGTTGAAAAATAGAGATGGTCCAATTTAGAGGACCTGTGGTTCAAATTAGGAAACCAGTAACCTAAATTGGACCATAGACTTTATTTGAATTTATTTTTTGTTAATCAATACAATAGGGTTTTACTCTGTTTTGTATGATCGATGCTTCAATGGAAAATATCTCATATCTGTGGAAACAGGTAGCCTCCAATGAACAGAAATACTTAGATTGCATGTCACACAATATATTAATATTGATAAGTTACAATATTATAATTTTGAAACAAGTAGCATTCATCTAATGGAGTCATATCTTACGAATCATTACCAGTACGTCAATTATGTAAACAAATTCAGATTTTCTACAAATGAAATATGGTGTCCCACATGGTATTGAATCATATTCTTTTTATTATTTATATAAATGACTTAAACAAGATCGGTTCAAACAAAATTCGTTCTTTTTGCTGACGAAACAACGATTATTCAGTCGCATAAGGATCTTGATACCTTATTGGCCAATGTTCACGAGGCGCAACAGAAGGCCCAATATTGGGTTCTAGCAAATCAACTTAGTTTAATAACCTCCAAAACAGAAAACATGCTCTTTAGTTTAAGAAATGTGGAGTCAAGCAGTCCGGAAACAAAAATTTCTCAATAGAGGTATATCTCATTAGAAAATGTGTCACAAAATGTTTTAATAACGGCTTAAGTACTATGGAATGTTGGAATGATACATTCTTCATTATCTTATGCAATACTAGTTAGGGGACATTCAACACACAGTAATAAAGTTTTTTCTTGACAAAGGAAGGTCAAAAGAATTTTATCAGATTTAAAATATAGAGATGATTGTAGAGATGCTTTTAAACAATTACGAATTTCAACTTTGCCTTGCAATTATATTTTACAGCATTTACCTACTCTATATTAAGGAAAATTTACCAAATTACGTATTGCACAGTGAAATTCATAGTTATCCCACAAGAACAAATCGCTCTGGGACAAATTACTAGGGTACTTTTTATGTTTTTTTTTTCATTACCTACAAGAATCAGGGAATTTGGTTACAATTTGTACCAAAGTAGGTAATAACAAAGATTCTTAAATTTTAAATGGGTTTTATAATTTTGTTGAATATATCGTTTGAATATATCGCATCGATAAATAAGCTGACTAATCTATATTCCAAAAAACGATATTGCTTAAATAAATTTCACATAAATTGTAAGTGAGACCAATGTCCAAAGATATCGGTTTCATAATTTGAAACGGATATGTCTAACAACAAACGAAGTATGGACTGAGAAACAAAAAAATATCCTTGTTATTTTTCTAATTAGGGTGGAAGGTGATACTTTCTAGCACGTCGACAGCAGATGACCGACGCGAAGCGAGGTTTTGGCAGCTGTCCAGTGAGGAAATAACACTTTCCGTACGAGTTAGGAACAATATTGTTTCTACGAGCGCGCATAAAGAAACAAATAAAAAAAGCAATTTGTATTTAAGTAACCTATATATGAACATTAAACTAATAATAATTATGTATAAGTACTTTGAAGCTAATAAAAACAAACTCTTTATCTATTTTATTATTGGCAATATTAATGGAGAACGAACAGTATGCAGCATATTGCTAACAGGAGCTAACTTACAGCTGAACTTAACTGTTCTTGCAACTGACTATTCTCCAAGGTGGTTTGATTTGGAAATTCGGTTGAAGATGATGAAGTTGAAGGGCCGCTAAAGGCGACGTTACACGGCGTGGGGAGTGCCACGCCTGGAGTGAAAACTGTCGCGCCACACGCCGTATAATTGTGCTGGCGTGGCATGGCGTGCCATGGCGTGGCGTGGCGTGCTGGGTCCCGTCGATTGGCGGTAAACTTCGCACACTTCAAAGCCGCGCAGCGCGCGAAGTGGACTGGCATGCGTATACAGTAACACGGCGCGGAGTCTTCGCCCGTAAATTTTAAAAATTAGTCAAATTCAGTAGATATTTAGCTAAGCAAGTGACGTCAGACGAAGCAATATCAGAATTTTTATGCCTATACGAGCAAAAACCAATAATTTGGAACCCGAAGCATAGTGAGCACAAAAATAGAAATGCTGTACATGATTCCTGGATGCGAATCCAACAAAATTTTAGTATTACTTGCACAATCAGCGAATTAAAGAAGAAGAAGGAATCACTAATGGGCACGTTCCGAAAATTAAACACCAAAGTAAAAGCAACCATGAAGACAGGATCAAGTGCAGATGACGTTTTTAAGCCAGACTGATTTGTTTACGAGCAAATGGCGAAATTCCTCCAATCAGTATATACATCATCACTGTCCAACAAAATATAGCAAGCTGCTGCACAATCGAGCATCCGTTTTCGACGAACGGACATGTTGAAATGAAAAAGAAGCCACGCGCTCGCGTGGCGAGAAACTTCTGTTTCAGAAACTTCTGAAACGTCAGTCTGCAGGTCGTGTAATCGCGATCGTCAAATTGCGAATTAGTGTGTCACTCCGCATGCCACACTCCAGGCGTGGCACTCCCCACGCCGTGTAACGGCGCCTTAAGAGTTTTCTTGCACAAGTTTTCTTTTTCTCTTTCCGATTCCTCCAGGTAGATATCATTAAACTACCAAAGTCGATTTTCATGCAACCTCCCAAGCGAATGTTGCAGAGGAACGCCTGAAACTACAGCCTCTTTATCGTTCAGGATAGCAAATATGCTGCTATTTCGGAATGTATTTTTCCAAAACTGTTGATCCCGACGCATTGGGTTCTCCATTTTCTCCTTGTATACTTAATGAAATAACGACGATGTGAGGGATTGGATGTCGTAAGTTCGCATATTTTCCGTACAATTGTAAGAAAGTTCCATCGTTTAACTTCTCGTGATATTAAAAACGATCTTGCAAAACGAATTAGATAGTCTCTATTAACTATTATCAGGTTTTTATGACTTTTTATGGCTCTATTTTATGGCTTCAATCAACAGTTGTTTGTGTAAGGTAAGGTTGTGTAACTAAAAATGGTTGCCACTTTGATCATGAGGGAGTGTTATTTTCTTTTGTAAATAATTCTTTCTTATTTAAAAAAGTCACCACTTTATAGAATTTACATCATGTTTTGCTTTATTTTTACCACACTTTGGAGTAACGTAACCATAGGGTGTTAGCAAAATAGACTTAAAATACTTCGTCTTTGAAACATTTCACTCCCCTTTCGTTACAACTGCTTAAGAAATGTGGATACTATTTTTCATATGTTTCTTTTGATTTAGCAGATAACAAATCCAAATTTGCCTTACTAGCAGCTTCGAATATTACCTCCGGAAGTTCCTCGTCAGAAGAATTCATTGTCATGTTATTTCTTCTTCTTCGTCTTCTTTAGCACATAAATTTCCTTTTTTTGTAACCGTATTGTACCTTTGTCAAACGTATGAATTAATTAAACAAAAATCAATTGGTTGTTATGACAAAACTTGGTTTGATTGTTGGCGTGACGTCCTGTTGAACGTGACGTAAAAATATGTTTCGCAGTTCTTATAAATTTGCACGAAATTGCATTTTTTCCCATTTCGTAATTCTGGATCAGGGGGTGAACTCGAAATCCGTATCTGTCAAGATGTTACAAGGATTCCGCTTTTGGTTTTCAATACGTTTGCAACAGTTGACCGACCCCCTTTCGCTGAATAATTGAGATATTATATTCGTAACTATATTAGCGGATTTCCTTTTCTTTCAGGGTGTACTTCTGCCAGAAATTGTTGTTAATATATTTCCGCACAAAGTTGTCTTATAGCTAAACTGCGGACGCCCTGTATACATAATGCTCAAATCGCGGAAGAGCTAACTGCACGGAAGAGGGGCTCCGCTTTTTTATCGAACGTGATGGATCAGATAATTACTTCAGGTATAAGTATATCTCGGATCAGCTAATTGCAGAGTATTATAGAAGACATAATGATATTAACATACATTGTTTGTTTTTTATGTACCTTGTTCGTCTTACATGTGATAGCATATCAGAATAAGTATTGCAAACTTCCTTGCAGGTTCTCTAGCGATATTGTATCCCATACCGTGTGTGACAGAAACGCAGTGGTAAGTTTAATATTTGAAATTTTCTATTTTTCTTGTGTTTATATAACTGTCTGTCGGATTTTGTTTATTATTTTTACTTTGGTGAACCACCTTCGGAAACGGTAGCCTCAGAAAAAGAAACAATGACACATATTTAAAATTTTTGCAAAATCTATTACTGACCCTGTTTCACCAAGGTCTTCGTTTACAATTATTGCAACCACATCGTTTAACAGCAAAGTTATTTTTTTGTCAAAACTTCTGAACCTTCGTTTCGTAATTCATTACACTGTTCGAAAATATTACTTTCAGACATAGTCACAAGCATTTTAGGATCTAAGAAGCCAGACGTATCAATAAGTGAGTAAGAATTGGCGCATCTAGCTGACATCTGCTCATAAACTACGTGTGCTGTGTAATAATAATAGTATATTATTCAACGAACAATTAATGATAACCATCATTAACGCTAGATAACGTTTACGTCGCGAACCGAAGGCGAAGGGCGCAAATGGCCCCTGTTAATAATGGCCATTATTTACAAGTTGAATACTATAATTTGTCCACGACCATTGTACGTTTTCTATCTTTTTGTCTTAATGCGTTTGTGTAAAAGAAAATTATATTTTAAAACGTCAGTTATCAGTTTGCATGATTCATAGCCACCTTGTTTTTAGTTCTCAATACAAATATTCGGAACGTGAGTATACATTTACAATTATTTACATTTAATTATTATGTGAGTAAAATGTAAGGTAGAATAATTATCGGCTCTCATTATTCAATACTATTGGATAAAGGCTCCATTATACAAACTCTTTTCAAATATATTATGGAGTTATTATCAAATGGTCGTGGACAAAATACATTAACTTTGAACAAGTCCTAACTTAACAAAGTTCTTTTTAACTTCGTACTGACGTTTCATCTGAAAATCTGTTATCGCTCCCCATTAAGGAGTTTCTTCAGCCAAACAAGAGTTAAGAAAATTATGTAATTTTGCACCGTTTTCAGTTTTTCCAATATATCTCAATCAAATTTTTGTAACCACATTTTCCATGGCAACCTGTAGTGCAACCACAAGCCATTTTTTTAGAAAAATCTCTGGCACAGGGTGCTGTTGTGCGAATAGCAACTAATCCATAGTTAGAATTTTTCCAACCCCACTTCAGAGGGTTTAAGTGATTTCCTTGCCACTGCTGGATTTGGAAATAAGTTCTTAAGCCATGCTGTTTGATGGCATCACGTGTTGGTGGTAATTGCGACAGAAAAAAATTGCACTTTTTGATATTTTATAACAATTCTGGAAGCGACAGTTGCTTAGGGTCATGTTTAACTTTGCCCTATAGAAAGAAGCTGCAATATGTTCAGATGCAGAACTTATCTTCATCAGTTACATTGTCATGTAAAAACCTGTCCATATGTATTTGCGCAGCTGTATGTCATTTTTATTTATGAAAAAAAGGTATGATCGAGTGGCTATATTTCAGTCAATTTTTAACCAAAAATTTTTTTCGACACAGCATTTTAAGGGCGTTTTGTCTACTTTTTTTCTATGAAGCAATGTCTATATCTATCTTTGACATAAGAAAAGTTTTAGGCAAAAAAGCAAAATTTTTGCCTTTTTTTCAATTTGTTTCATTTTCGCCATAAGATTTTTAAAAAAATTTTTTAAATAAAACATTTCATTGAGAAATTCAATTATCTACAAAAAGTTTAATATAAAGTATATCGAAATTTTGCTTCGTTTGCGAAATATATTGAAAAAACCGAAAAGGGTGCATTTTCACCACTATCTCCACTTTGCACCTTCTAATTTAATAGCACTCCGCGTTTTTTTCTTCTTTAATAACCCATTGACCGACTCCTGCAATAAAAATCCGTGAACGTCTTAGTTTCTTTCTATATGACATAATCCATAGCCTACTACCCACCATTTTTTTTATCTCATGTAGAGTCGTTTGGGAGAAAATTGATCTCAAAATTTTCTTTATACTTTATACATAAGAATCCATCTTATCTCCATCTTAGGATAAAATTTCACATCCTCAGAAAATTGAGTATATTTAACAAAAGTGGCAGAAAAAAACAGAGAAATATGGACGAAAATTGTTTCTACGATAGATTAAATCTTCACGAATAATTAGGGAAAAAATCAGTCATTCACTATGTATTTTCTGTACAAAAGACGAAAATCGGATCAAAAATAGGGAATTTCTCGGTTAGACCATGGTGCATGCGAGGAGACGTGGCAACACTGTATGGCTTGACCAAACTCAACTTAGTCCCGAATAACTTATAAAATGCCAAAACAAAGATTTATACAAGTTTATAACTTATTATCTCTCATTCTGAGGTTAGATTCTAGCTATTTGATTGGATTATAAATAATTGTCACAGTTCGTAATCTGTAAAGTGCAGGTGTAATGAAAAATATGTGTCTCTATTTTTTACAGAAATGTAACTCAGGTCCCAAATGCGGCCCAGATTTCAGAACAATACAGCTGAATGATGATGACAGACAGTACATTTTGGACATTCACAATTTCCTCAGGAACAAAGTTGCACTTGGCTACGAAAAAAGGGGTGCTCAACCGACTGCTTCGAATATGATCGCAATGGTAAGAAAGAAAATCGTTATTATAGGATGGTACTAATAGAAGATAAAACTATTATTAAAACTAGTCGTATAAAATCTCGTTTTAAAACTTTTCAAATAGAGCTATTAGTTTCATTGAAACACTAGTTAATTATATTCTCAACAGATCGTTTTGAATGACACCATCAAAATTTTTTTTTAGTAAATCAATCAACGGTGTAGGTACCCATCAGTATAACATTATCAATCTTCATCATACAGTGCCATGAACTTGTCAATCATTTGCGTTATGCAGCTTATTCCACGCTCGCCTGCTCCAAGGCCAGTTATGTAGTAGACTTTAAGGTCAGGTTAACAGAACTAGGTAGTTAATTCGCTAATTGCTGCTACTAAATTAGTTGTAGATTACGTAATATATTTAACGAAAATTGTTGACTTACTGATTGTCATTGAAATCTATCAGCTAACACACTGAAGAGGCTATTTCTTGAATATAAAAATAACAAACTATTTCTAAAATCATCAGTGCTCACCTGGTTTAAAATATACGAAAATCTATTTATATTTGTCCCAATTCTACTAAGTTGCAGCTATCAGGCGTTAGTTTTTAAAAAATGTATTGGCTTTTGTTTTCAGAGTTACAACAAAGAACTAGAGTTTATAGCCCAATGTTGGGCCAACACCTGTAACGGTAAACCATTGCTGCATGATGGATGTAGACGCACAGGTAAGGCACCGTTACTAACTTACTTTACGTACCCGTATAGTTTATTAAAATATAGTTCATAAAAATGAACATTAAGTTCCCTGATAATTTTGATGACCCGTTAGATATAAAGTTATTACTTACAGTGGCGGATCTAGGTTAATATTGCAAAAAAATAAGTTTTAAATATTTTCTCGTAAAGAAGAAAAGACACAGTAGGTATATTGATCATATTTATTAGCAAGGTAGAATTTATAAAAAAAAGAGAAAATAAAATATATATATATTAACAAATAAGAAAATATTAAAGCTCATTCGACATTCGACCAATTGGATAATTCGGGTCGCCTATGATTAGCTGTACAAAAATCATTTATGACCTATATATATATGTACTTGGTGATTTCCGTCGTCTCCCACGTGTCTTCTATTCTTCTAGAACGATGTTTCGGCAGAGTCACATATGTCATCTTCAGGTCATTCTCCATAACGGCTTGTTGCTGCTTCTAGTTGCTCGAACTGAACAGTTTAGTTATAGGCAAAACTGCTAATATATGAAGTAGAATTTTAATATTTCGGAAGAATAAACTGTCGATTTCTTTTATGAATCAACATAAGCCGGAATATTATCACTAAATTTTCCTACCGTCCAACAATGAATGCAATGAATTCTGCACTTAATTAGGGACATTCAAAACAATTTGATCTCTTTGGGAGCGCGGGAAAGTATCAAGAATATGATAAATTCAAGATTATCATATTCAAGCTTACTATTTCTGCCATTTGCTCCTGATTAATCAAATGTTTAAAGGAGATCCAAATAAACGACTCGCTTAATGAAAAAATATAAATATAATATGATACTAGCGTTACCGATCCTTCTCAATATTGAATAGTAATAGTGCCACTGTATTCAATAGCATATACTTATCGCAGCGCCAATGCCTCCAGCCATTACTGGAACACAAGTTCTCTGCACTGAATATTCCTTTACTTCTCAGCGTTGGCAGCGTTGTAATTTGATACCCTACAGATAGATGGCTGACAAGCTTTACTTTAAATTATTTGAGCACTAGATATTTACATCTTTAAAGTTGGCGGTTACGTCATGGATATAAATCGTATGAATCAAATCAGTATTGCACTAGTCAAATGCGTGTTGAAACAAGTCATCCTGGTGTATACAAACTTTACCTGTTTCCCTATGAGAAACGTAAACATAATACATAACCTAAAATTTGAATGTTAATATCATGAAACCTAGCGACAGGAGACGGAGCGTGGTTTAAGTAATGGGAGGGTTTCATAGATTTATAATAGTCCAGTATCCTTCGCAAATGTAAAGAATTAATTTTATTTATTCATACTGTAAGTGGCTGTGATAAAACATCGGCGTTCTTTGGAAAAGGAAGCAATGGTCAGTACAAGTTTGCTTTCGGAACAAGGTGTTTGAAGCTTTGTATGTTTCTTTTAAATTATTTCTATGGTGGAATATTATATTTTTCGTAAATTAAATTTCTTAAAAGTTCGTTCGTGGCCAAGTCCAAATCTCTGGGTATTCCTACATCAGATCTTTTTTCTTGTGTTGTTTTCTTTCTTTACCAGTTGACATAAAGATTTGCAATCGCCTATGTGCATAGGATCTTGTTTTAAGTTGTTATACACATTTAGATAAATTTGTTTTGGGTGGTAGTCCAGAAATGAGGGTTCTACCGAATTCATAGTAGGTTTGTTTTTAATATCAGGATCTACATTTTCACAAAAAATCTTCTCCATTGGCCTCGAAGCAGTAGAATTATTCTGCTGCGGTCGAAACATTGTTTACTATAAACTATTACAAGGGTCTTGTAATGCTTGCAGTGAAACTCGGCTGGCAATACGAAGCACGAAATAGTTAATTTAGCATGTGGTTGCTACTATACTTTCACTCATCAGAAAAACCAAGCCCGACCCTGCCTAGGGTTTAATTTAGGATGAGGCAATAATGCGATGCTTTATACACGAACTTATCCGACTTTTTGTATGAATGTGAATTATTTCTGACGAGTACTATACAATCTTCTAACTATGTTGCTTGTTGTTACAATTAATTTATTTTTTTAATAGTTGTTTACTTTCACTTTTTATGATCATTTGATTTATTTACACTGATTTTTATAATTATTAGTCATTTATTTATCACTAATGTCAATATCTAGTTTGTTTTTTTTTACAAAAAGTGCTTATCCACTTGTATATGTATTTAATCACGACTATTAGTATTGCTGTATCATGTTTATGTATGTAGTTCGAATATTTGTGAGAGAATAAAGATATTATTGTTATAAGTATAATATAATCTGCAACTGCATTTTAAATAGATTTAAAAAATCCATTTTATGCAAAAAGACACAAGATTCAAATAAAAATTACGCAGGTACTATATTTTACATCTCTTATGATTTTTTCAGTATTGTTTATATTATTTATATTTATGTTCTTGTAAATTATTATCAGTCTGTATAGCTTGCCTTATCGGATCTCGTAAACCAACCCGTGCTGAGTTCTAGTTTGTTCTTTATAATCTAATAATGCCCTTTTTTAGAGGAATTTAAATTCGTTGGACAAAATTTGGGTATTATAAACAGCTCCAATCCAGATATTGATATTGTACCAACCATAAAAGATTTAATATTGCTGTGGTATGATGAAGTTAGTATTTACAGCAGCTCTTGGGTAAATGACACCAGAAACAGGTAGGAGGTAGAATATAAAAACATTCTAAGTGCGTTTTGAGATTTTTAGATGACAATTTAATGCGTATGATGCAAACTTTTGCTAATAATCTAATCAGAAAAAGAAAATTAAATTAGACATGGAATATTTTTTTTATCTATTGCCGTACATAATAAAACTACAGTTGATGCATACAAAGAATTCTTGAATGTTTTTCACAATAGAAAGGTAAGAATATTATGTCCAAGCTCGATAGAACAGTTAACCGCGTAAACATTCTTGAAATTAAAAACACTTCTTATTTAGAAATATATTGAAATTACTACTTTTTTTAAAAGTTTGATGCAATATTTTGTATAATATTTAAAAAAATATGACAAATGGCTTAACGCTAAAATGTTTGTAAACATGTTTAACGTTTGTTTGCAATAGAAAAGCAAGAATATTCTGTCCAAAGCTGGGCAGATAATTTTCTACTATTACCAACATGGGCTTATTCTATATTCATACTATAGAATATAGAATAAGCATTAATTCATTCTATATTACAAATATGAATCCCCAAAAATATTTAATCGTAATCTTAAAACCAGGCGTGTAAGCATAATATTATATATTTTACATTTGCAAAAAACAAAATGTTCTGTAACGTTCAGCCATGGATAGAATAGTCAGATATTTGAAAAAATATTGTACAGGATATTAACGACCTAATATTTGACGTACTTTATTTTAAAGTATACCTACCCAAATTGCGATTTTTAAAAATAAATTTCACAATAATCTATGTCCAATATAGGTACTCTTAAAAATTGATGGTTAGAAAAAAGCTTAGGAACAAAAAAGAATTTTTTACAAAATGAGAATCAGTGAATATTCTATGTCCAAAAATTAACGTTAACAATACGTTTAGTACACCCTGGAACTTTTGTTTTCTATATTTATAACACAGAATTTCGCTGCACTATTGTAGATAATAAATATCATGTCCAAAAGTATATTCTATAAAAAAATATACTCTAAACGTATATAATATATAAAAGTATATCTAGTCATGAGTTTGGGACAAATCTAGTCATATAAAATTTGTAGTTTCAGATATTCGCCATAACGAAAACTTATTGTAAGAATAAACAGAATGTTCCTTATTTTTAGGAAATATTGGTAAAATATTCTAGTTCAAAAGCGGCATATGCTATATAGTGGTATATGGTATAAAATATACCATGACAAAATTGGATACTTACTTATTAACTTTGCAAAATAAACACATTATATATCTCATATATTCACCAATATTATACTTTTCAGAGCTATGAAAGTGGGGCACTACACGCAGTTGGTTTGGGCGGAGACCACAGACATAGGATGTGCCATGACTTATTATACATCTATGGAGGCTGAAACCAAATGGCATCATGTTCTATTAGTATGCAATTACGGGCCGGCTGGGAATATTATAGGCCAACCAGTATATAAGATGGGTAATCCGATTTCTAACTGTCGAAAAGGCCTGAAGCAAAATGGGAAATATAAGGGTCTATGTGGACCAATAAGGAATTTGGATTCGACGAAAGCCTTCAAGAATGATGTTTTTTAGTCCATGGAGTTCCGGATAGATGGCGCTTAATTGAATGTTACGTTTTAGTCACATTTTGTTATGAAGTAGACTAACGATATAAAGTAGATATTTGTTATAAAGTAGACTAAATAAAAATATCACTGTAATTGATAATGCTAATTTCTCCATACACATAGAATATACTCTATATTATAATTATTAATACATCATATATTATATTAAATATCCGTGACTTTTAGCTAACATTGGTAAATATAATGGTATGCGAAAAGTTGTCGTAAAATTATGTCCAAACTGTTAACTGTACCTATATGTAATTAACAAAACTAAAGTAGCTGGTTTCATTAAATAGTAATAGAATCTTATTGATTTGTTGCAAGTACGGATTAATGTCTCATTCTGGGTGAAAAAAATTTTTTTTCAGGCTTTTATGTAATTTTAAATTTCTGAAATTTATAAAAAATTTAATAACCTTAAGCTTCTTAAAATTCCGCCCTTAAAAAATTCCGCTTGAAACATCTGTTTCGCTGTTTCACCCCTTCCGCCGGCCCCGAGTGTTTCGGTGTTCTATGGAAAACTTGGTCAGTGTTATCTTCACACCAAAGGACTAAAGGTTTCCACTCCCTTTCAAGGTTATCAAAAACTACCCGCTACGTTTAGTGATAAAACAATAGACATCTGATACCGCAAATGCCGAAATTTGATAATTCAACAGGTACGTTAGTACGTTAAATGAAAAAAATGTTCTTGGCTAAAGATGTGACCTCGATAGGAGAGGGCCGAGCGGTACCATTGATCTTTACCCCTAATATCTATGTAGACCCAGACCGCCTTGTAGGTAGGCCGCACATTTCACGTGATCCTCCCTACAAATGTGATCAATGTCACGTGAAGTTAAACAGCCTCCCCCGGTCCTGGCTGATGGGCCCCACCGACAGAGCCTTGCTTCTGGCGCTCTTGACTTTCTCCCCCGGTGTGTATTACCCCCGGGGATGTCGTGTCGGGTGTTTGAGGGATCCTTCCTGCCTCTCGCCGGGCTTGCTAGAGCCCGGCTGGGCGGCATTCAGGTTGGTATGGGAGGATGAGCATTGTAGCTCAAGATGACGGAGTTCGCGAGATGATCAGCTATCAGCTCGCTGGCTTCGTCAGGTAAGGAAAGGGTATGTGGTTTGGCAAGGGTGGCAAGGCTGGCAAGCTTCGCTGTCCACTGGAGTGGGCTGTTTTAGTGTCTGCTCGATCCGTTCTCTTTGGTCCTGTTCTTTTCTTCGGTGTCGTCTGCTTCTTCTCGCATCAGTCGTGCTGACATCGTCAGAGCGTCATTATATTTAATCGAGGGAAAAGTGCTCAGGTGATGCAGTCAAAGATATGACGCCTTTTACTAGTCAGCTGAGAAAATCAGCGAAAAATATTTTTTGTGAAACTTATTCAATGAGCTGTTTGTGTACCAAATTTCAGCTATTGTGGTATCAGTTTACTCAGCGCATATTTACAAATTATTTACGTGGAAAGCTGAAGCTTTTGTGAAATGACTAATGTTGTAATTCGAAGTCATCAAGGATAATCTAATCAGGATTCACTCCAACGATGTTTTGATTATCGACATTTAAATGATAAATTAACTATAATAATTATATAAAAAGTTAACTGATTCTCAGAGACATAAATTAATCAATATAATCTGTCAAAGTGTCGAAGAATGATAGTCGATATTATGCGGGGTTTATCTGTTGTTTTATCCTATTAGATATGATTTATAAGGATTTACGTACTTTTCTATCACACAATGGTTTCCAACAATAGCTATAAACGGTGGTTGGCTCCCGGGCTATTATTGATTGCATGGAAATTTCACCTGCATTAAAAAAAATAAAAAATGAATTGCAAACCTTGTTGCATACTAGCTCTATTATTGATTGCACTCATGCCGCAACTTATCAAGAGACGGGACATTTCCTACGGACCTATCTAGTATTTTTATCTGGTACCTGTAAAGTCGCCTTAACTCTTATATAGCTCCAATATAAAAATTATTTATTTCCTTTTCATACATTTTTAGAGTCGCTACAAAGTGTCGGTGTATACCGATATACGGGATAGCATAAAACTATGTAAATATAATAAAATTGTGTATACGTAATACCCATTACACTGCAGGCAATTATTGCAGTTTAAAACTTCGCATCGGAATGTTTGCCACGTCCTGAAGACGACGTACCTCGAATAATGTTCCCGGGAATTTTGATTACTCTATCATTGCCTGTACTTCTAGGATAACGTCAATAATGTAGAAATGCCCTGGGCTTCCTTATCGAGATGCAGTCCAGATCCATGCTACTTCATACGATAAAAAATGATGACCAAATATTTACATTCGGTACGATTCGGTATGGTATGCGTATTCAGTATAGTAGTATAGTCAATATGTATTATCTCTAGTAACGATTATTGTTAAATAAAAATGATCATAGACTATTTTACGCCCCAAGTAATATCTTATAGGTACTCAAAAATATTCTCAGAATCTGCTACTATGCAGCACAAAATATAGCACCAACTAACAATTTGTAATACTTTAAGTTATGTGGACTCATAGATTTTAAGCGTATTTCCTCCTATCAGGAAAAATTTCAAACATTCTATAAAACCATATGAAAAAGCTTATTTGCCGTAAAGATCACTTGCACTTATAATGAATTTGTTATTTTATAAAATTCGCCTCATAGACTAAGCGGTTCTAATGGATTCTTAAGTTCCATTTAGATTTAATAATATCTTGAATTGTTACTAATAGTTTTATCATGCATGTAATAAATATATTTTAGCAGATTTTAAATCTTGTAACTTTCAATGACTCTTATAGCTGCTAAAGACCATGTCTTGCATTGTGTTTTATGCCCATGTTACTATACTTGCGGATATTTCATCGTACATGTAAAATTTGCAATCCCCAGTTTTGGCTGAATGGATACAGCCAAAAGTTGTACAGCCATAATTACCTCTTATAAAAGACATCTCCTGAAGAAATGTGAAGTAATGGCATGTTTTGTTGATAATCAAAACATAATACTTCAACCGATTCTTCATTTTTTGCACGGGCAGAATTTTATTTTAACGAGGTATAAAATGATTCGGATTTTTGTAAATGGAGTATTTTTTCCATTTCTAAATTGGTCTTTGTTTCCTGGTCCTCTTCTGCTACAATACAGTTCTGTAACTTATCGCATTTTTGGCAAGTGTCTGATCTAGGTTGTCCGAAACTTATATTATAGTTGCAGTTGAAATGTCTATTATAAAAATCGTATGACACTTTTGGATGTATTTCTCCTCGATTTTACAAACTGTATTCTGATCAGGCTCATATTTTTCGAGATACAACTGGTACATTTTTGTAATATTTAATTCTGAAGACAAATAGTACCTTTTCTGATTATCAGTCCTGGGGTAGTGTTAACGGCGCCTAGGAAAACTTTTAATATGTTCATCGATTTGAGTACGTATTTCTTCTGAAATTTTGTTGCCTCGATTTGCATGCTTGCCACGTCTATCTTGCCTTGGCGTGATATTTCCATTTTTTAAATTAATAGCAACGCCGGTTACACGATGCTTTGAAATACCATGTAAGGAGCAAAAGGCTTTTTTACATACTACATATTCCACAGTGCCAACACGAATCTGAAACAAATGCCTAAGTTTTGAGCTTGCTAAATGATATTGGCGGAAGTACTTTATCCCTTACATTTTGTTTGATCTTTCTATGAGGTTGACTTAATATATCTATAGTTTCATATAGGAAGGCTTGTCCTTCTTTGAATTTTGTAGCACACCACTGCCTTGTGACGTTTGACCATCCGTCAATCGACATATTTACAATAGGTATGTGCTAAAAGGAAAGAAAAACATTGTTCCTTCCTTCAGCGTAAATCTCATCTCGAAGTGTTGTCGCTATGGTTTTGCGGTTCACGAATATCATAAATATTCTTAGAAAGTAATGGTGTATATAACAAAATAGTACCACGCTTTGTACACTAAGAAAAAAAAACATGAAAATAAAAAAATGATTTTTTTGAAAATAACAAGTATCGCTCAATTATACTTGGTATAGCTACTTAATATTTTTACGTGGAGTTGTTGTATTTTCAGTCGACAAACTTTAAAAATTGAATTGTTTTAGCAGCCCACGATTAAGTTATAAACTTTTTATTGTGACATTTACTGTTCACGAATATCATTAATATTTTTAGAAAGTAATAGGTAATAGTATCTATAAAAAAAGTAGTAGCACGCTTTCCTCTATACATATATATGCTCTGCAGATTCATACACAGTAATCTTTATGTTCACCAAGTAAATATGACAGCTTTATGCAGAGAATTGGTAGTGTTTAGTGTTGTTTTTCTGTATAAGGTTTGTATATTTCTTACATAAATTGTGTGAACCATGAAACAAAAATTAAACATTGAAAATACTCCAAAAAATACCCAAAACTCTGAAACCCTTTCAGGTATCAGCCTATATCGTGCAACCTGACTCGAGATTTTTCTTAGGATTCTCCATCACACCTGCCGCCAGTCCATACACAGTGGTATTTCAAAAAGATATAGACCAGGGATGTAGTGGTATAATAATATCAGAATCCTTCATCTTAACTGCAGCCCAATGCGTTGACGAGTAAGTAATATTAATTTATACTCATTTATAGATCTAACCGAAAAACAGTTACAGCGTGCGTTTGGAGGTCATTTTAGGGGCTTATGATACGTCTATTATCGAAAAACAACAAGTTCGGCAGCAAATTGAAGAAAAAGACATCACAATTCACCCCAATTTTGACCCGAGGACTCTAGAAGACGACATAGCGCTTATAAAGCTACCAAATAAAATAAAATTTAGTCAGTTTGTAAAACAAGTTGTTCTGGATGACCGTAAATCCCCAGTTAGCAAGGACGCTTATGTTACCGGTTTATGCGACCACAACTTGTACCCATTAGAAAACAGGATGTTTCGTGAAAATCTTACCATAATAAGCAATAAAAAGTGTGAAAGGTAATAATACAATGCGTTATACTGTGGCTTGTATTAATGTTTCTATTGCAGATATAGACCATTGCGCCTAATAAACGAGGCAAAGACATGCGCTTTTCCTGAAGCTACTTTGGGTAACCTGGGTAATCTATTCTGCGTAAGCAATCCCGGTAGTCCCTTGCTGATCAAAGAACAGGAAGTAGATGTTTTGGTTGGAATATCCTCCAGCAGAATATGCAGTTTCATCTACCCCGCTATCTACACTAGAATCTCCTTCTATAGGAAATGGATCGATGGTGTAGTGGGCCAAGCGTCAAATGAAGAACATGGAGATAAAGAGGTGGCAGGTAATGAACAAAGTTACCATACGGAAGGTTTTTCGAGCGCAACTGAGGCATATGACAGCAGTCAGATAGATAGTGTCAAAGAAGAAAAAAGTAGTGAAGAAACTGTGGATGTTCCGAGTGAAGACGAAGAACCTGAGGAATGTTTCGAAGAAGACTGGAAGAAAATTTCTAGGAGTAGGGGTAGCGTGTCAATCTAGAAAAGAGTGAAGAAAGGGAAATAAGTAAGAATAGCAGTGGGGCAATTAGGAATGTTAATGTATACGTAGAGTTTTCTGCATGGCTCTTTTTTGTACCTTAAATGCCTTATAATTTCCAGTTTCCAGAAAATAAAGTAACCCCCCAAATACACACCCTTGCCTTGCCGCTCATTCGTTTGTTTTTTCTTTATATTTAATATGTTAAGGTTTCCATTTCGTAGTGTGAATCGAATAAGATAAGGGCACCTATTAAGATCTTGCTTGTTGTCTTAAATGTCACTTTAAGTGCCGCCTCTAAATAAATTCTGGAAGCGATTTCGAGATTAAATCGGAAATATCGAAAGCAAAACCATGTTCCCGTACTTTCTATTTACACGGCCGTAGTGCTACTCCACCAACTGTTGAGGTATGTAAAAACCCCTGTTTTACTTTGTCGAATGCCTTTGTCGCAATTCTTGACTGTGTAGGCCTTGCAGAGGCACTATCTCATCAGTTTACGAACCTCGATAAATCAGCGGAATGGAATTCGGTGACACGATCTGTTGGGTGGAGCCACTCCCGACCCTGCATACACTGCAATGTTTATTTTATTAGGGGGTTTCTTTCCGCCCCTCCTTCTCCATCTTTACTATAGTCGTGGGGTTATAAGAACCGATGTGTAACCATAGGCGCGTTCTTTAATGAAGGATGTGCATTTTTCTCGATTTTTGTTTCTTGTGAAACCAGGTGGCCATCAGGAAATCGATTCCAAATTATAGCAAACATACAACAAAGCAGTTTTTATTTTCTGCAGATCTATTAGGCACTTATAGGCTTATAGTAATATATCTTAATAATAGTATAAAATAGCGAAATAATAGCATAAAATAGAGCTGATCAACAAATATAATTACAGTAAACGACCTAAATGGCTAATATAATATTTACAAAGCAGAACCTACAATATATATTTCACAGAACATTGAATTTCTTCTACAACGTTTGCAGACATTTCAGATAAGGGGTTAAACTAACCCGTTTTATTAAGACGTTGCTACCAGTCGTTATATCGCAACACTTTATTTTAATCCTCAGCGATTCAAGGTTGGTAATTGCGATATTGCATAGCCTCAATCAATAATAATTCCCTATAATATTTATTTTATGTTACACTTTTGCATGTTTCAGACGATGACGCAGCCACAGCAAACGAAAGAGAAGTTAAGCGGATACTTCACTTATCACATTAACTTGTTCAAGCTAACGGGCACGTGGTACAACCCAGCCGACCTAGGGCAAACTCCATGGTATATATTACCCTACAACCTCATTGTCACCTCCTTATTTATCCTGGCTCCACAGATATGCCATGTGATCTACATGTACAGAGCTCGAAATAATGTGCAAGCATTTGCTGCGGAATTTTGCGTTTCTCTACAGTCACTGATGGTGGTGCTAAAGGCATATCCTCTTATCAGGCATTTTGATGTTATCTCTAAACTGATCGAGTCCATGGACTCCGATACATTCCAGCCTAAAAATGCTCATCAGATGAAGATGATAAGACAGGTTGGTATGGTGTAATAAATCTATCGTTCATGAGGCCTATATTAAGTTTTATACCGCATGTGCTTCTAGGCTATGGGTACTTGGAGGAAGTTTTACTGGTCACTGGTCTTCCTAGAAACATCCTTCTGTTTCCTCCAGATCTCATCACCGGTTATTGAGAAATTGCTCTACGGGTTGAAACACCTGCCGCTGGTCGACTGTTATCCGTTCAACGTATTTATATCGCCTACTTACGAAGTTATGTTCCTCTACCAATCGGTTGTTTTGTTCAGCATTGTATGGCAGAACTTCAACGAGGATACCCTGATTACTGGATTGATCACTTTCGCTTCGGTGCAATGTGATATACTTTGTAACAATCTGCAGGGACTGAAGCTAGATACATTAGATGTTGATACAATGGAGAGCAAGATTCAGCTGCTGAATCAAAAACTGATACAGTGCATTAAACATCACAAGAAAATCGATTGGTATTGAATAATTGTACAGTTTTATTTTGTATAACTAATTGGTCAATTATTTTAGCTTTATTAAAGATGTTGAGTTCCTCTTCGCCTTGAATATCTTCGAGCAGTTTTCCTTCGGGGTTGTAACGCTATGCACATCACTGTTTCATATTACTTTGGTGAGTATTCGCTCTAAGGTGTGTTGTCGTAACTTGAGATGATTTCAGACCGAACCTCTCAGTAGAGAATTCTTCACCGCTATTATTTACCAGTCTGGATGCTATCTGGAACTGTTTCTGTTTTGTTTGGCAGGGACTCAGCTAAAAGATAAAGTAAGATAGAAATAATTGCGTTTTAAAAAGTTCAAACGTGATGTTATTTTAGAGCGAAAAGATACCACTTGCTGCCTACGACTGCGACTGGGTAGATAGCTCAGAGAGCCTGAGGTCAAACTTGTTGATTTTTATACATAACACACAGAAAGGGTTTGCCATGAAGGCACTTCTATTTCCAGTGTCTCTCGATAAGTTCAGTGAGGTAAGTGATGACTTCTTTAAAGCGTATTTTAGCGACTTGAGTATTTGGTAGCAAATGGGGTCTCCAATACCTTATTCCAAATATATTGATCGTGGACATGGTTAATAACATGTACGTTTATTGCAGATCGTGAAAAGCTCGTTCTCGTACTTCACCATACTAACCACTTTGGACGAAAAATAGAAGAGGAATGCAAAACAATTAAGGATTACTTTGTGATTGATTAACAGCACAAGCCACTTTGCAAGTATTTATAGATTTCGTAAATATTCCCAATTTTTCACAGGAAAGAGCAGCTTCAGAAGCCTACCAAGTTAATTTCCGGCGCAATTAAAAACCCCCGGCGTAGATTAGGCCCTGCCCGTGGCATCGTAGGAATCCCACAATCTCCGGATGGCCCTCGAGTTTCCCCGTCTGCGAGGGATAGTTGCGGCACATCGGTGGCGAGATAACGTACCTAATGATACTTGTGCCCCTCTACTTCTTAGGATAACGATCAGCAATCAAGGCAGCCAGCTTGCTGACAAGTAATTTGTTGATAATGGCGGATTACTAATAGGCCTTGCATTTTCAGATCGCAAGAATCGGTAACCACGGACTGGCGACGATAACGTAAACACGCGTAAGTGTTCGCTATTTCGTTAGATGGAGAGCAGATTAAGAGCAGCTCGTGCGATAATGGCTTCAAAACACAACAAAATAGAATTTTGTGACATGTTATATTTCTTAATTATACCGACACTTCACGAAAAGGCTTTATATTTTTATCTCGATGTCTTAGAATCAGCTTTTTAATCATCTTGATCACCGATGATTTTGTTGGCATAACGCGCGTTGAAGATAGTTTTCAGTGGTTTGGGGGTCTGTGGAAAATTACATCAATATTAGAATGTTTCATGAAAATCTGACCATAATAGACAGCGCCGTAGCTAGGGGGCACAAGGGTCCCGTGCATGGGGCGCGCAATCGTGAGGCAAAGAGTGCATCAGCGTATCAAAGTTTTATTTAAAAAAATATTCATTTGAAGTTTTTGAAGTGAAAACTTCTTCAGGCGCGCTCAGTACTTTTTTGTGGGTGTTGAATGAGGCTGGGCCGTCAGGCTCAGATATGTAACGCTCCTTCGGGTAAAGTCGGCTCGAGTCGACTAAGTGAGAGACGATCAGTCGGCAGAGCGAGACAGTAGTGAGAGTTTGTGGGTATTGAATGAGCCTGAGCCGTCACATTCGTCTATGTAACACTCAGTCCACTTGTTGACTAAGCGAGAGAGATAAACTTGAATCTAAAGTATTTACAGCATATTTTAGCTTCCATAGGCCTATTCTTCAGGACAATATATCAGGATGTTCCGTCTGTTCGGGTTACCGTCCAATTGTTTTCCGCTCTTTATCGAATTTAATTGAATTGGATTGAATCGAATCGACTGCCGTCGCAGTACTTGGTAACTATGAGTAGGTATTTTGGAGCGACATACAGTGGAGCGGCATCTAGCGCCGATTGCCTGAAGCATCTGTGTGCGATAATATTTCGTACTCATGTTCTAGCATTTTTGAAGTGAAAACTGTATTAACGGTTATTAACGGGTGCGGTATCTTGCGGGTTGTGGTATACGGGGGGACGGTTGCAGTATATATTTTAAAATTCGAAAATTAGAAGTTTTCACTTCTATCGTGTGGTCATAAGCACACACCCATGTTTTTTTTCATTTTTTCACCATTTTGTAAAATTTTTAGTGTTGTTTGCAAAAAAATATTATGGCCGCAAAAAGCCCCAGCTACGATACTGATACTAAACAGTGTGAAAGGTAATACAATTTGTTATACTGTGGATGGTGTTAACGTTTCTATTCTAGGTATATATCCTTGGGCCTAATAAACGAGGTAAAGACATGCGCTTTTCCTGGAGTCAGGTTTTCGAAGATGACGAAGTAGAAGATGAAGACAAAGAGGAGGAGAAGACGCAGAGGAAGAGGAACGAGGAGCAAATTGAAAAAAAATTGAAAAGTAGTTAATGGTGGCTTTCATGTGAAATCTCTTTATTATAACGACAAGTCCTACAACGAAACGGCGTAATATCATGATTCCTAGAAGTCTCAAATTTTGCCTAGTAGTCTCATATTTTTGTAGGGTTTATCACGTACTGGCATCTGTGAAAGCTTTAATTTTGTTCTCTTCTTTAATTTGTTGTCTCTGTGTTATCGTCTGGACAATCGATTTCTGCTTCTCTGAACTACCATCCGTTGCCGTTGGTGATATTAACTTTTATTCCTTCTACCGCTCAGACCAGGTCTACACAGAAACGATAATGATTGACTTTGACTATGAAAACTGTACAACTCAGTTTCTTTAGTAATTTATTAATTGCAAATAAAACTGGTATTGGTAATTAAAACAAATACAGAAATACATTTATGTTTATCTGTACACCAGACAGATGCATATTATTATATTCGTCAAATATGAGTGGAAATGTACTAGAATGGAGAGTCAAGGGTTGAAGAAAAGTCACGTTTTGCGCCTTGTTAGAAAATAATAGAAAACTAGAATTTTACAACTGCAATTCTACAATGTCTCGATCGCGAAGTGTAATATTGTTCTTAAGTAACAGTGCATTGTATGATAATTTCAGTTTATGAACGTTATGCGATAACTAGGGGAATTTCTTGCTATTATTAGGTAGGTACACTAATGTTATGGAAAGATTAAGGCTTTTAAAGCAAGGGCTATATGAGAATGAATAGTTGGATGTTTCAGACAAGTCAATCGAGCAACAAATACAAATAAGCTACTAACGAAAATGAATACAATGTAGAAAATAAATATATAGATTGGAGAGCATTTAATCATTGGCTGTTCTTCGAAATGGACTTTATCATGGGGAACACTTTAGAAATTCTCCATTATTTCTCATGGTATAATTAACAGAACAGTACAAAGTTTCCATATGACTCATGCGAATTGGTGATAACTCTTGTGCGAAAACACAACCAGCTCTACAGATAGCCTTCAAAAGTCCGATTTTAAAATAAACAGACTCGGACATGTTACTTTTACGGAACTATAATTTTGCTAAATTCGTATCAGTTTCTTGGCACTCATTACTATTATATTTAAATGTTTTTCTTTTTTCTGTACTTTACTAATAAATTATTTTTTTACGTTAAAATGAACTGAATTTGTATATGTGACATTCTGTATGGCAATAAGTATATTCATTGCTATTTAACTTAACAGAGCATGTATGAAGTATAAAAAGTATCACTAATTCTCCGCATGAACTTGTAGATTTACTTATATTAAAGAGGTAATTTTGATTAACTTGATTGGAATTACCTGCAATAAAGATTATAAATATATTTGATGTGGTAGGACGAAATAATAGTCTCTCGAAATAATTTATAGCAAGAAGAACAATGGTGGAAGAGGAATATTTTGGCATTCGGGTTATGATTTGTCGCCACTGATCTACGATAACGTCTACTTTTTGGGCCATGTTATTCTTTTGTATTGGTAATTCAGTCAATAATTCTTCATTTTTTGGAAATTTGAATACAGTAATACCTCGTTTATTTTGTACATTGTTAAAGATTAAATCATAGTCGATTTGCACCCAGGTACCGGGTAAGTCTCTTAAGATTGACATCCCCCTTATCTCACTTATCCTTTGCCGATTTGAATCATTCAAAAAAGGAGTAGACACAGTTTTTGATGAATTTTTATAATCTGAGAACAGATATTAAAAATCTCGTAAAATATACAGGGTGGAAAATAAAACATAATTTTTTTAAATGGAACACCCCGTATATTTTTAGACCAAAATAATTTCCTTAATTTTCTGAATCCAAAAATGTGTAATTGTTATATACTCACTCTACCTGTTCGTGAGATATTATTAAAAACTTATCACATTACGGGTGTCAATTATAAAATAAGAACATCAAGATACCTCTGGAAACAATGCATATTTGCATCGTTTATTTGTTGACAGATGTCATCCAGTTTTTTGTGAGATAGTAGTTCACTCTCTTATATATTAGCGTAAAAAATACGTAGTGTTCGTAAAGAAGCAAGTTATTTTGAAAATGGTATATTCATTGGAAGAGCGAAAAGAGTTACTTGAAATTTATATTCAGTGCAACAAGAATAAGTCTCTTGCTAGGAGGGAGTATGTTAGGTTATTTCGAGAAAGGCTACCTCCTTCCAAAAATAGTTTTAAAAACATTTATGCAAAGTTTAGGAATACCGCATCCCTGAGAGACAAGAAAAGGGAAAGGCGAAGAACAAAAACAGGAGAAGACACAGAACTCAACGCGTTATTATATTTTGCTGAAAATCCATCCAAATCATCCTATGCTGCAGCAATAGAATTGGATATATCACAAAGAAGTGTGATAAAAATATTACATCGCCATAATTTTTAACCATATAGTATTTTGCCCGTTCAATATATAGACGACAACAACCTTCAAGACAGGTTAACCTTCTGCAGAGACATACTTGATAGAATAGAGGAAGATGATGAGTTTCTAAGTCATGTCTTTTGGACTGCCGAAAGCAGTTTTTCCACTGCGGGAATTTTTAACAGAAAAAATGCACATTACTGGGCAGCGGAAAATCCACATATTGTAAAAAAAATAAAAAAACAAGGATACCAAACTGTAAACGTGTGGTGTGGCATCCACAAGGATGCTATTGTAGGTCCTGTATTTATAAATGGGCCCTTAAATGCACAACGTTATGTGGATATTCTTCAACATCCAGTTGAAAATTATTTAGATAATATTAATTTAGTGGACAACAGATCTGTTATTTGGCAGCAGGATGGCGCACCACCATACTCTGCAAGGAACGTCACCGAATACCTAAACAGAAAATATCCTATTTGGATAGGAAGGCACGGTCTACATTGGCCCGCTAAAAGTCCGTACTTAACACATATGGGAGTATTTTCTTCTCTGGGGTACGATAAAACAAGATATATACGAAACTGGGGTTTTTAATAATATGAATGAGTTAAAAGAATGCATACGTGTAAAAATTGAGGAATTAAACCAAAATGGTGATATATTTCAAAGGGTGAGAAGCAATTTTATAAAGCGATGCCAAATGTGTATTCAGAATGGTGGTGGTTGCGTGGAAAATATTTAATTACGTTACGTGTAAATAAATAAAATTGTGTTACTCTATTGTGTTACTGTATTAATATTGACTTTTATTTGTTTTTATTAGGCTTATGTTGTTTATTGTTATTACTCGTTACTGTTATTGTCACCTATATATTATTTATTTATTATCTCAAATAATGGCATTGTTTCCAGAGGTATCTTGATATGTTTTTTGTTTTATAATTGACACCCGTAATGTGATAAGTTTTTAGTAATATCTCACGAACAGGTGGAGTGATTATATAACAATTAGATATTTTTTCATTCGGAAAATTAAGGACATCATTTTGGTATAAAAATATACGGGGCGTTCCATTTAAAAAAATCATGTTTTATTTTCCACCCTGTATATATTACGAGATTTTTAATATCCGTGCTCAGATTATAAAAATTCATCAAAAACCGCGTCCACTCCTTTTTTGAGTGAGTTAAATTGGCAAAGGATAAGTGAGATAAGGGGGGGGTGTCAATCTTAAGAGACTTACCCTGTACACAGCATTTACTAGGTTACATAATTATATTTAAAATTTACTTAAAAAACTTTAGCTCTATATCAAGTACAAGAAATTAAGCAAATAAATAAACTTGACACATAATCAGACCGATGTGAAATATAGGGCTATAAATAACTAATAATCATAATCAGTACAATGCAGCCTAAATGCTAAAACAAGTATTATTGAAGACTGAAGTCATGTTTGTTAATATTTTACCCGGTCATATTTATAAAGATTTTTGTGGGTCAAATTCACGTTTTATATCCTGACATGTATTTCATACGTTTTAAAAAATACGTCACTAAATTAACACGGAACAATTGATTTCTCACTACAGGACAGTTCACTTCAGTAGTACAGTACACTTCAGTTTTTAATCGTCTCCGGATGATGCCAACTTGGTTGGCGAAACGCGGGTCGAGCGAAGTGAAAGTGTTTTGGTATTTGTGGAAACTACTCCGAGTGTTCTCACTACATATTAACTGAAAACAACCGGCACGAGACTACTTTGTTTACGTCGAAATGGCAAACTGACGAAAAACTGGCGGTTCATGAGTTGCATTGCCACATATCTCTGAACACGGCTATCTGTAGACCTGGGGCCTGTAACACAAGCCGTATAAATCGTAGAATAATTGTTAGAATATATTTTATTTTACAATTGTAACTATAACACAACTCATCTTGTAACTGTGTTGCCAACCTTTGAATAATAATTCTCCCTTCACTGTGGCCTCCACTTATTCGAAAAAATATCATTGCGTCGCCGTCCAACGGGATTCCCCGAAATACACGTAGCGGCGGAGAAGTTTCATGCCTTAATTACGCGTTACATGCCTTAAGTTTTAATTACTATTAATTACTAACTTTTCCCTTTTCCCCTTTTCTATTAAAAATTACCGCAAACGGGAAATTTCCCTCCAGTTGGCAACACTGTCATGTAATTATCCGTATGGCACCAGTGTAGATAATGTTTTACATATCTTTCAATCTTGGTAAATGCACACTTGCACAGTGTTATGGCAATTCCTCTCAATTCATCTTGTAACTTGTTACTTTTTAACTTTTTTCTTTTTTACTGGTAACTATTCTAAAATATTCGCACTGTGAAATGATATATATGTTATGCAAATTGTAAACAATTATATAATTTGATATTACATATATATTACTGTATGATATGTGTGTATATAGTTATATATTTCTTGCTGTTTTATGTTAAATTTGTGACATTTTCTACTGTTTTCTATGTTTTTATGTTTTTCTACTATGTTTTTCTACTATACTTAATGTTTTTCTAATATACTTCTTTGTAAATTGTAAACGACTATATATTTTTCTACATATTCTATGACCTTTTTACAATTTTAGTGTAACTGCTTCTATGTATTTGCATAAAAAGTGCGAAATAAATTGTTTTTAAAAATCCCGCAATGGGAACAGTACGTATCTCGTATCTGTTCACATTGTAACCCAATATGTGGTCAAGTGATTCCGACAGTGACTATGAAGATGTGCCCAGAGAATATCGATTTAATATTAGGAATGGCTTCGCTTTTCTCACTGATAACGAATTCAGTGAAAGGTTTCGTCTGAGCCGTTACCAATTTTGAAAAGAGCCACATTAGGAATAATCATTACATTACATATATGCAGCTACATATGTACAAAATTATTTAATTTCTACAATTGTAGCAATTTGCATTATGATAATTCAGTAGGACTTAATCCAAAACTTATTTTTAAAAAAATGTGACAGGGAGGTGACAAATTGTGCTCATGATATAAGATAATTTTCAGGCATTTTAGTTATTTAGGTAGACAATATACAACCGCATTTATTGATAAAATTATTTTACTACCAGCTTAATAAGTTTTATCTACTTCTAATATAAATGAATATAATTGGTGAAAGTCTATTCTTGGTACAGACATTTGTAAACTATAATAGATATAACACTGGCTACATTGAATATATCTAAATCAATCCAAAACTGACACGTGCCTAACATTGTTACAATGGCAGACCACAGGTGGAATAACTAAAGCACCAAAGAAATCATTTCGGGATCCCCGAGGAACCGACAAAGATAAATATCGAAGCCAACTCGGGAAGACCTGGAAAAACTCTACGTGTGTGTGTAAATCTGTGGTCAAACCAGAAGCCGCCTGTGGACTGAGGCTGTCAAAACGATACCCCTTTTACATTCACGTGCAGATGGTATTCCGCCTTGGCTTGTCTTTGATAAACCCTACACCATACAAACTGGTGAAGATGAGACCGGCGTTGAAGGTGTAAACTATGTCTTCACGGACGGAACAAAGAAGATGGAAGGAGCAAGGCTGTGGTATATATTCCAGAAATCTGCGACTCCGATGCAACTGGTCTATGGATAAAAATGCCAGTGTAGGAGACATAACATAACTTGCAAGTTCTGTTAAGTTCTGTAAATAACAAGTTCTGTTCCGCACAAGAGATTGCTCGCAGATGAGAAAACTACGATTTCTAACAGGAATCCCAACCGAACACTGCCGGTTAAGGAGGCACCTCTATAACATGAGACAAAGTGCCACACCCATCTGCAGAGGATGCGAACAAGAAGATGAAACGGTCGAGCATGTACTTTGTGAATGTCCCGCCGTATCATCGACCAGAGAATCCATATTGGGGGAACGTTGGCCTTCTATGGCGAATTTGAGCTAGGCCGCTATGGCAACTAGGCCCCTATGCAACATCAGCAACTTGTTTACAACATTAGGCTGGTTGTTGCCTAGGGAGACATTTCCCTCATAGAGGAAGCACAAGGGGTCCAATGGGGCCTAAGTGCATCGGATCTCTGATCCGCACTCCGGTCAAATTCTCGGAAAATTTTCTCTAACACATCTTAAACATCTCTTAGCTACCGCGGTTAATTCGGCAAATTTGTCTAAAAGCATGAAATTTGGCGCACACGTATTTTAGGTCATTATAAGATTTTTGGCCCGTAGGGCAAGGCATTTTTTTGAGCTTGACCCAAAATGGCGCCTTTTTTCAAAATGGCGACCTAACAATTCACATATGTTAATTATCAACAATTTTTAGCACCTAATATGTCGATTTAGACAAATTTTTTGGAGCGAAATTCATTAAAACTCTTTTTTTAGTGCATTGTTAATTTATATGATAAATGTGTACAGGGTAGTTAACAGTGTATGTCCAATATGAAAATTTCGATTCCTATGAGCTTAGTCCAGCAAATCTTCTTCAGATAAAAAGAAGTAAATTGGTTAATAAATCATTAGAATATTACTTTAGATTATTTACCACTTATTTGCATGAGCAACGTTGCGAATCACAGCCTGATTTACAGCCGCACTTTGCAAGCTCCCTGCATACTATCCATTTAGATGAAAGTGTTCCCAAACTGACCAAACTGGCTCCCAGCCTTCATTGTGCACCCAACCCCAAGAAATTGCTGCCGATGAGTCACACTGTAACATATCCAATGATCATCCCCAAATTTGGCCAGCTTGATATGCAGCACGTAGGCAATGTTGTAACAGTGCTGTGGAGCTAGTAGGGATTAGGTGTAGAGGCTTATTTTCAATGCAGAATAGGTGCTTTCGAGGCTGAGCGACTTTGGAGAATCCTGTAGTTGCAACATACATCTTTGATGTAAAGTATTCAAGAAGTGCTTGAATGTGACTTGGAATGTTGTCTTTCGGGAAAGGCATAAAAATAAATGTGACGGTTGCTGACTCAGATGACATCCATGTTTCCTTGCTCCTTTTTTTCCTTTTCCGCCAAAGAAAGATACACTCTCACAACCAGTAAAGGCATGAAAATCCCTGAGGCCCATACATCTTTCTCTTCCTAGCTGGATAGCGATTTTGTAAGCTGCAATATACCTGCAATATACCGTTTTTATGAGCCTGGAGCTCATAAAAAAATGACACACACAAAATAACAACATCAGTGTCAACAGTTTGAACTAAAATATTTCTGGCTCCAAGTCTGACATTCTCCTAAACACGCAATAAAATGCGTCCATGTGCCTCTTCCTATTTTAAACACGATTTTCCGGCTAATGCAGACTCACAATTCTTTGTAGCTAAAAGTCACCAACATTCGTGACAATTTCCAAATCATCCTCTGTTTGTACAAGATTTTTGGCCAGGAAGGCAAATAGTTCGCTTTTATTGTCAGAATTGCTCAAAAAATCGCTCCATTTTTTCGGCAGTACACCTAAAACATAATAAAAGAGTCTGTAACAAAATATTACGACTATATGACCTTACCTTTAGCTAAAACTTGTCTCCGCAGTTTTTAGCTAAAACTTTAGCCTTTACCTTTAGCTAAAACTTGTCTCCGCATTATGTAACAGGTACCTTAGCGTGATATAAGAAACACATAAGCTCAAAGGAATGATTTTCTTTTATTTTTTATAAGTGGATATATGATATATTATAATACAATTCTAAAATAAATCTAAATATTATCTATATATTGTTTACCTGACATTGACCAGTAGAAACAAAATTGTGTTTGATTTTTATATTCAACAACATGAAAATACATGTTGGCTAAGTCGCGTGTCTTTACACTCACACGTAAAAACAAAAACGAGGTCAGTTGCGAACTCGCGACCGAGAAGAACAACCGTAGAGAAACGACAAATTGAATTTGCCTTCAAAATTTGGAGTGGGACAAGCCGACCAACTGTCGCATCCACGTGTTCTTCGAGTCCGACGCAGGGTTGCTATTTGATATGTTTGTACTAAAGTAAAATATTTTTTAAAATAGATAAAATACCTATAGATCGTTTAAAACCGATCAAAATAAGATTTACTAGATTATAAAGCGCCGTTTTGAAAAATACTCGCCATCTTGACTCTTAATCTAAAATTAGGCTTGCCCTCTGGGTCAAATCTCTTAGAATGGGCCTTAAAAATGTTCCTGCAAAATTTGCTTTTAGATTAATTTGCCGAATTCTGCCCTTTTTTGGGATTAACCGCGGCAGCTATCTTAAACTAGATCGATTTAAGTAGGTATAATTCCTGCCGCACAGCCTTAAATACGGTTCTGTTCTACAGTGCACATTAGACAAAGCCCCTGTCCGATTTGTATCTTATTTCCTCTTTCCGTATTTGCAAAGTCGACTAAGTCGGAGCGTACATAGGGAGCGGAAAGTAGGGCGGGAGTCTTTCGGCAAACACTGTTTGAATCATGTGTTGAATAAAAGATACATCGGATACGGAACACATCAAACAAGAATTCAACCTGTAAAACAATACATTAATTCAGCTATAAGCCGCGAGATTAATCCGCTGTATGAGATTTGCAGCCTTTCTTCTCACTGTAGGCTTTCTATTTACCAAGGATGCTTCATCAGAGCCTGACACTTCAGAACGTTTTACTCGCTCATTCAAAAAATCACGGTTTAAAAGACAACCGGTTTCATTTCACATTTTTTTTTCTACATAGGAGCATAAAATGACAATGCTTTCTATATTAACGGTGGATTCTCAAAGGTAGGGAGGCAAGTAGATATTCTGGATAGACATGGACAAACATACAAGTCTTAAAATTTGCTTTATAATAATAGTGAAAATTGTTACCTAAAATACAGTCTTTTCGGATGAATCGTGGCTGTGAAAACGAAAAAATTTCTATAGTCTTAGTATATATTATAATTAGTATATATGTATAAATATTTTTCTCGAAAAACAAGCCGAGGATTTATCAAGAGAATTACTTATGACAAAAAGGTGTGACAAAGAAATATTTACAAGAAAATTGCCGACATTTGAGAGCAAATATCTCGAAAACAGTGTATCCGCGTGGCACGTCGCGTCGTAGCGAAAAATGTGTCGAACTAATTACGTATAAAAGTTTATAAGCTTTCAGTTTTATATAAGGATTTTTTTGTTCTGACGCGCACTGCACCGTTTTCGAGTTAAAAACAAAAATACCAAAAAAAAGGACCTTTCTACTCCTCTCCCCCCTGGCGTGACAGCATGCGTCATAGACTATACTTTTACTGCAGCTTGTAGCAAAAATAATTTAAAAATCGGAAAAGAGCTTCGATCGAGGTTTGAAATACGCTGGAAAAGTAGTTGGCTCACATCCAATTTTGAGAAGTTTAGTTAGAAGTTAAGATATTTTTGTGATGAATGAACAGATATGTGCAATTTTGTGAGTCTATAAAATTATACTATAGTGCTTTCATTTGATATGCAAACTAATGGAATGCGGTGCTCAGTGGCGCGTGCAATTATCCTAATATAGGAAATAAAATTTAAAAAAATAATCTTATCATACTCGTAGAACAGAACAGCCGCCCACAACTGCATGGCGGAAAGGGCAAATTAAAGACTGGCTGGAAGAAAGAAATATTGAATACGATGATTTACTACTTAAAGCTGAATTGTTGACACTGGCAAGGCAACAATTTTCCAGCTTTCAAGAAGTATGTAGTGGATGAAATGACCAAAGTAAGAGGAATGGAGGTAATTCGACTGCCTCCATATCACTGCGGACTGAACCCAATTGAGTTTATTTGGGCGCAAATAACGCTTGGAAAGTTGCTAGAGAAAATACAACATTTAAGTTAGTTGATGTAAAAAAACTTCTCAATGGTGCAATCAAAGAAGTAAATGCGGCCAACTGAATAAAATGTATAGACAATGTGAAGAAGGTGGAATCAAGTATGTGGGATATCGTAATTATGATGGATACTCCGGATACGCCCGTTAAACCAGTCATAATAAATGTAAATGAAGACAGTAGTGAAAGTGACTTATTTTTAGATAGTGAATAGTGATATGAATTTTTGATCTAAGTTTTTGTGAAGAGTGCTACTAATAAGTGACAGTTAAAAATACAATTGTGAGTGTAACTATATGTGCAAATAATAACATCCCGCAAATTGGTGAGTTAATTTGTTATAAATTTTACTAACAGTCTTACCTATACTAATAATAAGTAACGAAACCACGTTCTATCCTGGCAAGGGGAGCTCTTACCTCCCCGTGGTCCTTGCTGGGCAATAGCAATTTAATTTCTTTCTTTTATTTTAAATTGTTATTGGTTAAATTGAGCACTAAGTTGTACACGCAGCATGCAAAATTTTTTGAATATATTTTAAATACATCAAAACTAAATATTTTTTGGCTTAAAGTTTTGCACATGTATGAATATGACACAATAAAACATCTTTTGAAGTCACTTCACCTTGGTTGCGTATGTTGATACGCCACTGAGGAGTAAAGCCAGTAAATCGCTTGTTCATGCAGGTGTCTTCTAAGTGAGCGAGAAGAGAAATGGGACCTATATGAGTTTAAGAGGGATGGCGACCGATAGGTAAATCGCGGACTGGAGACTCTAGTTCTATTCACAAGAAATTGTAGCGGTATACAATTTTACACTAAATATCCTTTTGTATTGAATAGTGATGTGATTTACCGCTTCTGTAGTAATTACGGGTTGTCTTTGTAAAATGCCGCACAATTTTTTGCTCTAGTTTGTATATCAAACGAAAACGCTGTAGGAATATGCCTCCATTGCTGCCCAAGTCACCGATCGAGCTATAAACTACGCAAATCTAATATAATATTTCCAAGAGACTCGTGAAGTTACCCTTTGAACAGCGACGCGTTTTGACAAAATTAATTGTCACAAGCGACGCGCGCCCTCTCAGTAGTGAAATGCCACGAGCTCTACATTCATTGTACACAGTTGCAATTGAAAATTACAATAACCGTCAGCAATCAGAAATTTCATTTCACCTCCTCTTATCTAATCTAATGCCTCCGACTCGACCCAAGTAATTAATCCCTGAGTTCTAGAATGCGGATTATAGTTCATCTAAGCACAATCAGACCCCATGTTAACTTTATTAAAAGCCAGATTCAATAATACAAATCTGCCCCGTTCGAATTAATACCCACCAAAGCCTCCTAAATTATCAAATATAGGACCTACATTGGCTAAGGTTCACCATTGTGCTTATAACCCAATCATATAATTCACGGACCTGGAAAAAACGGGGAAGAATTTTTCAGTGACTTATATACTGTCTTTGAGGGTTGTGAACATGAATCTGAACGTTGCCCCATTTTGTCAATTTTTCCAGGAGAAAAAGTTATAGGCAACATTAATTGTAATAATGTTTTCCTTTCGTTTTTATAAAACATAATAACACAACACAAATAAAACATGAGATATTACTGACAATTTATTAATATCATATATAAATAGCGTTATGGAAAACGATTAAACAAATATAAAATTATTCTAATGCTCTTTGGAAATAATAATTGAAATGGTTACGTCGTGAAGTTATATCAGGAAATATAAAAGATATTATTTAGTAAATTTATATACAACTAGAAACAATTTTCTATAGTCTATGGTATCATAGACTATAGAAAATTGTTTCTAGTTGTATATAAATTTACTAAATATGATAATGCTTTTATGGTGCTATGCCGTAGAAATATTTTCTATGATAACAATCTTATATCTAACCTAACTAAATTTAAAATAGCAATCTTGACATTAGTGAATGTAGATGGAAATTTATAAAGATATGGAAATATAAAACTGATTTTGAATAAAATTCACTTATCTAAGAGCTCATTTAAATATGCAGTTACTCAGGTAAAGGGAGTATAGTTCATGAAACTTTTTGAGGCTTTTATTATATTTCACACATTAGTCATGACTAATTTATATTATTTAAGGTACCTTAATTTCTGATTCTGTGGCCTTTACCTTAAAAACTCGCTGCTTCAAACCTCCGCCCGGAACAAATCACAGGACCGCCACTCTCTGCAGGACCCGCTTGGAACTGGGTAATGCTGGATTCCACCTTATTACCAATTACGATTTAATCCTTTCCCAATTTCAAGAGAAATCAAATTAAACGCCTATTAAATGTTTTCCGAAAATTTTCAAAATATTTCGTAACCAAGTCAATTTTTGAATACCGTTTTTTAAAATTGTTTTCCAGTCTCTCTAGATTTGTTTTTTGTTAAGGTATGCCATGTGCTACTTCTCACTTAATGTCTTGAGTCTATTCGCGTAGAACCTCACTAAATTCACTACACCTTTTATATGCTAAGTTTAGGTAGTAATTATTTATGTAACAATAATTTATGCATTATTTATTTATGCAAATAGTAAACGTTTATTGCACGCGCCGTAAAATTGTCCAGCGAAGCCATCAGGCCGAGTGGGACAACACGTCGAGTGCAATAATCACTTTTTGTACGAGTTGCATATAATATTTTTTTGTCTAATTTTGACATGTAAAGTGACACTTTTCAAAACCCTTTGACGTTAAGAAATGTCTTACTTTTCACAACCAGTTACGAAAAGTAAAATTTTACGAGACTGGTTTTGTAAAATTCATTCCATACACATATTTCGCACTCAAACTCTGATTGGTGTAAAATTCGAATCTGACCGATGGCATTGCGCTGTGTGGCAAATACATATACGGAATGTATAAATGCAAATCGCTCCTAAGATCTAAAATATTGTTAGGGTATAAACTGTAGGATATTGCATGTATTTTGTTTCTGTACATAAACGTTGATATCGAAAAACAAATAGCTTAGGTGTTACTATTAAAAACAAAAAATATAACTTTTGTAACGGTTTTTAGCTGATAACTTTTTCCCTAAAAAAATATAGCCTTGAATACAGTATATAAGCCACTAAAAAATCCTTCCCCATTTTTTGTAAGGTCGCTTGTGCCAAGCGTCACCGTATGACTGGACTATTAGGTGTAGTAGATGGAAAAAGAACATTTTTCGATACATTGCATCATCTAACTAGCAAATATTACTGATGTTTATAGTTCAGGCAAAATTTCCGCCTTTCCTTATGCATCTGCAAAATCGGTCCAGCGGATGTAATTAATACTGTTTATATTAAACTGGAAGTAACGGGTATTGTGCCCGGGTACATACCCTAACCGAGAAAAGTTTCCCGAAAGATGCATAAATCTTTCCCAAAGTGACACTTATCCGGCCCTGCATTCACTATTTACAATTTCACCTTTTAATAAATCTCAACGATAACAAATGACACACCTTTGTGATACTAAATTTTCATATTTACACTGTCCGAGAAAGGATTATCTAAAGTTGACAGGCTGTTATATAGATCCTCCAGCGGGGATGTTTTTTTGTCAGGTTCGAGGCCGATATCAGATATCCCATTGTGAGATTTTGGGGTAAACATTTTGATTGTGTTTGAGGACTTCGAGAGACGGATACAGGGTAGCGAGAATTTTCAATTTGCACCCCCGGCTTGCTGAGGATGCATAATTACTCACAATGAACCGTAATGGCGATCATTTAGATGCTAATGGGATCTGCCGGGTTCGTACTTCATAACACGCAAAGTAATATTTATTTAGAATAATGTGTGAAATGGGTAAATGTTAATTATCATTATTATTATGGCAATATCACAAACTACGGGGTATATTATCAGTAGTAATATTGCAGTATATGTAGTAATACTATCAGTACCTACTTCAAAATAATGTATAGGGGAGACCGTGGCCGGTTGTCTCAATTTTTAGACACACATTTTTTCACAACTATTTTTTTAAAAATAGGTGTGAATCATTTTGAGGACACTTTGATTGTCTGTAACATGATTAGTGCCTTGGAGATACTATATTAAAATTTGAAAGCTGTACGTTTAGTCAAAGTCCTGTTTTTAAATTTTTCAGAATTATGACACAAATGTGACAATTTACCGCATGCTGGGGTTGGATGTTACAGTACTTGGGGTGGATTGTCACGTGCATTTTAAATGATAAATACCTGGTAAATATATACCTGGTAAATACCTACACATCGATAACTTACTAATTATAACGAGATGGATTAAATCAGACGCGGGCAACCGCGTTTATTTAACTTAGGGCCATATAAAAAGTTGTAAATGCTTCGAGGGCCAGCAGATCTCGAGATGGCGCCGCAGGCGAAAATTTAAAAAATTTAATATCTGAAATTTAAAAAATAAAATTAATACAAAAAAACCGGCCAAGTGCGAGTCGGACTCGCGCACGAAGGGTTTCGTACCATTATCTATAAAAACGACAAAAAATCACGTTTGTTGCATGGGAGCCCTCCTGAAATATTAATTTTATTTTAATGGTAGTATCTCGTCTGACCGGCGACTCCGGCATTTATTAGCATACAGATTCAGGTCCATGTCCATTTGTTGTATGAGAGCTCCATTAAATATTTATTTTAATCTGTATTTGTTCTTATAGCGGCAACAGAAATACATCATCTGTGAAAATTTCAACTGTCTAACTATCACGGTTCATGAGATACAGCCTGGTGACAGACGGACAGCGAAGTCTTAGTAATAGGGTTTTACCCGTTTTACCCTTTGGGTATGGAACCCTAAAAACAGCGTAACGTTGTAATAAAACGTAAAAAAAATGAGCGAGTCTGCTAGTACTCGAAACTGATGTGTAAACATCTCGTATGCGGTAACAGTATGCGGTTTTTTCATAAATATAATTTAAACAAAAAAATGTTTTATTTTATATTATATATATTACATATGTATGTAGACAATTATATTTAGTTAAGTAATTGGTAAGTATCATGTGCATGCTAACCGCCGCCCTAACAAAGTACCAAGTATACGAGATTTAACAAATCATATAGCAGTCATATGATCGTGCAGCGGGTTAAGCTCCGCTTTCCAAACCAGGGATCGTTGGTTCGATACTCACATCAGAACTTTTTTAATAAGTTGTGTTGCCTACGCAACACAACACACACACCATGGAGGTTGGCGCTGTAAACGCCATCTATCAGGTAGTAGCTGAATTAATTTAGTAGGTGCATGATATATGATGGGTTATGATGTCACCTCCGCTTTCACATTTCCGTCCCCTTTTCCCGAAATTTACCCTCATATCGCCGTAATAGATGTTTACACATCAAAAACAAGATTTTTTTCTAATTCCGCGCGATCAGTATGAAGGATCTAAAGAGCGATAAAATTGAAGGGATCCGAAACGATCTGTGACGTCACAACCTACAATATTCGGTAGGCGTTCGTCGGCATTCAAGCTGTCGGGTGCTGGGATCCCCATCGGCGCTTGTGAATTGTAGGATGAGGCATCACGATTTTGAACCTGTTTGAAACGGTTCGCTCGCTCGCGAAACTTCAATAATTTATAACAAATTTATTATTGGGAATTGAGGCGTCATATTTGACATATCGTATTTTTCAGTACGGTATAACATTTTTGTGCAATAAAAAATAAGTGTGAAAGTTGCCTATTACAAAATCTGTAATAAGTGTATTTCGCGAGAATATTATTTATTTTTAGTATACAAATATTAATATAGATAGGCCACAAATACATTCACAATGCAAATGCATGCACAGGTAGGAACAAGAGACGCATAAAAATAATAAATATCATGTAACAACAAAAATAAACTGAATATATATTTTCTCTCTACTAGTTTATAGTTATAAAATAAACATGCTAATAAAAAATATAGGGAGTATAAAACAAATAATATAAATGAATATAAAACCATATTTAATTTTGTTTTCATTTAATTAGTGTGATATTTGAGACTCCAAATTACAATCCGTTAATCTTGACCTATTTCTGCACTTCGTAAAATTCATTTTGGAAAAAATTGCTTACAACAATACGTGCTTCCGAAAGTGCCATGATTTTGCAGATGAAGATTACCAAGTTCTTACATTTCACAGTGGAAAGTATTTGGTGTAAAATTTGTACAAACTGCATTCGTCAAATTTGCGTCTTAATAAAAAACACTATGAGATAAAATACGAAAAGAAAAAAATAACATAAATATTAACAAAATATTTTTTTTTCCTTGCATACGGCCGGCGCCGGCGGGCCAGATTGAATAGCATTTTAGAAATCTTTCGAAGGCCCTACAAATTTCGCTGACGGGCCCACGGGCCGTAGGTTGCTCATACCTGCCTTAAATAATCCGACAGCGTAACGGGATAATTATTCTGTCAGAATGCGTTTTTATTGCAGGAATCGGTCACTGGGTCATTTAAGAATAAAAAATCGCGACGTGTTATTAAATTGGAGGGGGAGGGGGGGGGGGTGGAACCTGGAGATGCGTCCTTTTCAGTTTTTGCAATATATTTCACAAACGAAGCAAAACTTCAATATACTTTATATGAAACTTTTTGTAGAGTATTGAATTTCTCATGGCTTATTTAAAAAGTTGTGTGAAGATGTTTTTTTTATACCAAAAATGTTTACACAAAAAAAAGCCAACAGGTTTTTTTTGTTGCTTTTTTGCCTATCAATTTCTTTGGGTCAAAGATACGTATAAGCATTACTTTAGAGAAAAAAAAGTAGACAAAATTCTCTTTAAACTGTTGGGTGAAAAATTTTTTGGGTAAAAACTAATATGACTGAAATGCCCATATTTCAGTCGAACATACCTCTTTTTTAGATTCTCATCCCTCTTAGACAGATATTGTTTTCATTCTCATTTTGTTGAAAAAAATATTCTTTTACCAATAATAAATAACTATTCAAACAAATGTATGTAACCATGGTGTTTTTTTAAACAAAATTGTAAATAAATATACCTGAATATTGCCAAAAATTCAGATTATAAGTAAACAAAGAGACCGGTTTTTTATAAATGCGCTAGGTTCAAAATAGTAAAAATAATAAGACGACTTTTTTGCAACAACTTGATTCGACGTTAAATAACGGAAAACAGAAGCATTTTTCGAGTAAAACTTAATAAAACTTTCTTTGTGGTCCCTGGAAAGACCTTTAAAATAAGCACTATTTCTTTATTATTGCATTATAACTAACCTAGATAAGATGCAAAAACCTGCATTTTTTCTATTTTTTCACGAAGAGGTACTTTTGACCACTTAAAAGCGGGCAGCACAAGGCCGGCATATGTTACTTTTGAAGTTTTGAAGGGTAAGACGAGCTCAATTCCAAATATTCATGAAAATCGATGGTTTGGCTACGAGATTGATTTTTACGATTTTACTTTTTTTAAGGTTATGTACTATGTATCATGGCATATGTACTCACGTTTCATGTCACGAGATTTGAAGTAATACTTTGAAGTGATACTTTTCAACAAATGAATCAACAATCGAACTTTCATTACCTTAGCAACTACAAACAACTGGACAATTGAATTTCAAAATGATTTTTATAAATTTCACAACATTAGAAATGCGCTGATAAGTACTTTTAATGGTGTTTGTAAAAAAAGTAGTGTATGAGATATGCTAAAAGTGATTTAATTTTGTTCGAAGGGATAGGACACTCCGCCTTCTGCGTCGTGTCCCAAACTTCCGGTCTCGCAACGAAGTCAGCGAACTTTTAAGGGATAGGTAGCTAATCATGGGTTTCGAAGGATAAAGCAATGCATGATAATATCTAATCTCATCGCCTGATTCGACTGAATCTTAATTTCCTTCAAGGAGAAGCTTAATCTATGAGAAGTAATCAACTGAAAGCTTATCTCATGGTGTTAATGTCTGCGATGCAATTTTTGAAAGAAAAAAGGCCAAGCAATTCTTCAAGCAATTATCTCTCTATCCATCACAGAATATTATTATTTTGTAGTAGGCCAATAAATTATTAATTTTTTAGTACAAATTAACACACTGTGATACTTAATTAACTGCTGTAGTAAAGTATGACCGCCATTTTGATGCCATTGCTTTGCAATACATGACTGTTTAACTTATGAGTCATTGAAAACGTTTAACTTAACTCTAACGATTCATCTTAAATTAAAGATTTATTTTTGCCTATACCGATTTATTAAGAACTTATGACGATATGATAATTCATCTGGAAAATCACAGATCCTGTCCACAAAATGGCATCAAAGATTGCTTTCCATTAGTTACGCAGTTAATTGATAATGAAAACTGGTAAGCACACATTTTTACAGCGTGTGACATTTTCAACAGTACAATCAATTACGACTTGAAGCTGTCACTTTGTCTTGTCTGCTGCCTTCTTTCAGCTTCGTTCAGAGTCTGCTAATAATGCGCCAGGCCAAATTATTTTCGTTTATTTCATTTGTTTTGTTGCACTTGTTAACTTCAAAGCCTACTTCGGAAGAGGAAAACTAGTTAAAAAGGAAGTTGAATTGTCAGTGTCCAATTTAGACTTTTGCTCAATCACTACCATAAAACACACCCTATAGAAGTATTATAATGACAATATAATAAAATATACAAATTTTAAATATAATACATATTATAACCCGATAGAGACATACCTAATAATCAATAAATATAATTATAATAAAATACAGAATAATCCCTATAAATAAGTGACAGCTAATGTCAAACCAAAAGCATGCTGAGCAACAACAGCAAAGCAACTTGAAATATGAAGAGCAATTTAGTATTAACTAATTAAAGAATACAAATTGGCATTATAAATATTAAATTGTACACATATAAAAAAAATTAATTGTACTAGGCTAAGTGACGTCCAAATGATAGTGTCGTGAACTAATAACATAATGGTGAAATAAACATTGAATTGTGGTATGTACACAGCTAAAAAACATCATAATATATCTGGCACCCAGATGGAGAACAATGAATCTTGTTGAAAAACAATTTATTGATTTGTTGCGAACTTTTTTTAGAAACTAATTAAAATCGGTTTTATTTAAATTGAATTACTTACGAGAGGTTACGAAGAGGTTATAGGAATCCTTGAAGCCAGTTTCGTTTGAGTAGTCCTAGAATTGTTCCTGATAGATCTTGTAGTGATTCAGTAGCGTTTACCCAGGTCTAGCACCCATAAAGCATCTTCAACGGACTGGAAAGTGATATAAAAACACAAGAAATAAAAACAGATTTTAAACAAATGATAATAAGTACTTACCACAGATAATTTAATGCCAATTGGAGCTCCATATATTATATATTTTATATCTACAAACACTCTTTAAATAGTTGTATAGATAACACGTAAAACAGCAATGTGTAATATGGGTTGCCTATATTATTAATCGCTAAACACATAGTAGCAATGGGTAGTAAGAATTACCTATATCATTATTTATATAATACCTTGGTATTATATATTAAAATAAAATTAGACACAGCTGTTTTCTAATAAATATTTCTCGTTTATTAATCTATGTAATAAGATCTCTTTGTATGAAGATACTACATATTTCCAAAGTTGGTAAGTTAACTATGTTTTTCTATTTCTCTTTATAAAATATTGTTTTTATTAATCTTTTATGATAATTCCTATTTCCATTTAAAAAAGACTGGGTTTTAATAATCTTTTACGATACTACCCACTTCGGCATTTCTAAAATTTATAATAAATTTGCGTATCTTAACGTATTGTTTGAATGTGTGTATTGAGTTGTATCAGCAACCGAATACTGAGGTGAGACCAACATGCCCGCATTTGGATTAAGGTAAAGAGTTTAGTCAGAGTAAGATTTGAGTACAAGGTATAATAAACGTTTCTATATTATCTTGAAATATTTGGGCGTTCAACAAATAAGCAAAATTTCTCTAAATTAACTTAGGCGTTCAACAAAATTTTAAATTAACTTAAAAAATGACATCAAAATATAAATTCTCTCAACTTACATAATATATTTAAAACTAAACAAAAACATCAAAAGTATCACTACTTAATATTTTATTTCAAATATATCTAACACCAACAACATGAAGCTAGTGACCAATTATAAATAATCAAATTCAAATTCCCATTATTAAAGTAAAATTATATATTATATTTCAATATAATAATATATATAATTAATATTAAAATTATTGTATTACATTTTAAATTAAAAAATTCCCATTTATTATTTATTTAAATACAAATCAAATTTGTGCCAACGCAGATATCAAGGTGCCCCTGTAACATTCTCGACTTTTAATTGCGTTATACAGCTCAGGTTTATTTTTTGCTAAAGCAGCTCAAATGGCAAAAAGTGGAAAGACAGTTCGCTGCTGAGGAACCCGACCCCGATTTTTGTCGTAGGAAAAACACGAGGACAATCAGGAGCCGCTTTTCTTTCGGTAAACAACGGATATAAAGCAACCGTTATTTTATGTCCGTAATTGAATTCCATTAAATCTTGTACCGGTTTCTACCTACTCATAGATGTAGATACATATTTCGTTTTATATACGAAGATTTTATTATATTGTCATAATAATGAACACCAAGGATTTTTTTATATAGTAGCTATGGTAAGGTGGGTGTAATTTGGTACACTAGTTCTAATAAACAAAGTGCACTGACCGTCTAAAGAAGCAATTGCTGTTGCTACATGTAATTCTCAAATTTCTCAATATTCACTTGAAATATCAAATTCCACAATACTATATAAAAGTTGTATATATTATTTATGAATGTCATAAAAGAATTATTGTGCATACAATAATTCTATAGGCCAAGATGTTAGCCATTTTTACATTTATTTTCGTCTACTTTAATATGGCAATTCCGTAAATATTTACTTTTATAATTAAAAGCGGCAACGCCGCTGTATTGCAGCCGAATATGGAAAGCATTATATCTTTGTTAAGTTATTGGAATGACGCGCTGTCTGGCTTTCATTTGACACCGTCGGTAAACCCGATAATCGTTCCTCTGCCTTTATTTACCAAGCATTGGAGGCTTGGCGGGATTTTCGCGCGTCTTCTGTAATCTGTAAGCCATAGAACCCATTGTGATTAATATTGGAAATGGTGATAGCGAGAGTGTAGATGTGGTGGAAAGTGGCTGAAAATAGTGATATTAGTGATTAATAATATTATTAAATAGTGACATAGGAAATAGTGATATTAATTACACGTTTCTAAGGTAAGTATTAAGGTATTAAGATGTAAGGTATTAAGTTGTTTTTATTTTTTGTTGGAATTTTTTTGCTTTATTTTGGAATATATATATTTATTTTATTTTTCCGTTTACAAGTTTAATTTTCACGGCTACTAAATATGTACCTAATATTTATTCATACTTATACATACAATCTTTGGTACATATTTATTTTTGTTTCTTTTGGGAAATATGGCTACTACTAAAAAATGGTAACACGCTGAAAGCAATACTTCATTAGTGGTGTAGAAACTTGCATTGCACATCAGCTGTGGTGTTTAAAATATGCAAAAAAAAACCTTCTTCCTTCGACCCCCCTAAAAAAATGCCTACGCCCATGAGCTCAACTTCCAATACTTATTAAAACCACTGTAGTGTTATATTTAGATGAATGTATAGGTCAAGTCAGAGGAATATGAAAAAATACGAAATAGTATTCTAAACGTTAACTCCGAAATCTGTGAGACCGCAGAAAGTATGGATTTCGAACAATACATTCGGCGTGAAAATAGCGCAACCTGAAAACATTTTAAAGTGTGATCAAAACCCATACTTCCATATCTAATATATATTATATAATACATGATAAAAAGACATAAAAAATGAAGATAAACATAAACATAAACAGGGCCGCTATAAAAAGTATGGTTTTTGATCGACGCAAACTGCAAATTGCAGAAATAGCGAACATGACTAATATTTAAATATAAAAATAATACTAGAAAATATAGCGTATTGTTGTAATAAAACATGTACTTCAAAAGAAAACAAGATTTCTAATTCCGCGCGATTAGTATGGAGGATCTAAACAGGATAAAATTAAAGCGGCCCGAAACTAGCTGTTCGGTAGGCGTTGCGCCGGAAAGCGGCCGCATAAAGTATGAAATCAAGCGGTCTAGTGCTGGAATCTACCGTAGCCGACCGAATCGGTCTCCTCGTCGTTTGTAAATTATAGACTGTGGCGTCACGTCTTTGAACCTGTTTGAAACGCTTCGCTCGCGCGTGAGACTTTAATAATGTATAACAAATTTATTATTGGGAATTAAGGCGTCATATTTCGCATATCTTATTTTTCAGTGTGGTATTTTCAGTATCATTCTTATGCAATAAAAAAACGGGAATGTTTCCTATTCCGGATGCTATTGACTGCGTGTATACCAAATAAGGGAGAGGGCATATCTATAATAACATTTCTTATTTCTTATTCGCCACTTACTACGGACTCAATTAGGGTGTCTCACGGCCTCTTGAATACTTCATTAGAGCCGGCATAAATCGTTAATGCCCTGGGGCGGGACAATACAAGTCGTACAAGTCGCTGGAGCTTTGTTTCGTGGACGCCGTGCACTGCCTTGCATTATTAACCGTTATTAGGACAAAAGAAATGCTCCGAATCTACACTACTTACGTTCCGAAGGAACGTTGTGAACACAGGAGGCCGTGTTTTACGTGTTTGATCGAACAAAGGAAATATTGTGTCTAAATATCGCACGAGGTTTTTAATTCAACAAAATAATATCCGTATTTCTGTATAATCCACCTACCCATGTTGTGTTGTATTTTAATCGGCTTTTCCTCTTACGCACGAATCTTTCGGAAATCCTCGAATCATAATTAACCCTCAAGAGATAATTAAAAAATGTTTACTTTGTGAAAAACGCACCATACCTACTTTGCTGGTTACAACTGCTCTGGGCTGAGAGAATATGGGACATCATTATTTGATCTTGTTTGAGGTTAGGGCCATATAACTAATCACTTCTAATTATTATAAAAAAATAATTAAAATAAAATATTAATTTATTTCAGTATTGAAAACACTTCTGGGGGGCGTATATGGGAGCCGTCTTTGAGAAAACGTTCGTGACATTCGACATGTTATGTATCCGTCCAGTCCGCAAACTTTTTCAAACCACTCATCAAAAATATTCGTCCATATTTTTGTGGTAATCCACATTACATTCTTCCAGCCATTTTGAACTCAACCATCCGTAGATCCACGATGCAAAATGGCCATACGGGATCCTCTGCTTGGAGGTACATCTTTTAGCTGATAGCTAGACTCCAACCTTTAATCCAATCCAACCTTAATATCATTAGTCCAACCTTTTTTCGTGGGTGTCATGCCAGGTTTCGTCCAAATAATAAATATGTTTTCTTTTATCTGTAAATTCTCTTATTTTCTCTTAATATTCTATTCGCCAATTTACGATTCTTTGATTTTCCATTACGGCAGCACGCCTATTAAGAATTAAATTTGAAAACCAATTTTTTCTGTCGTAAAGTGCTTTAGGAACAAGGTGGTTTGCACCTCTGTAAGTTTCTTTGAAATTATTTCTATGGTGGGAACTTTATTGTTTTTATATTTCTCGTAAATTAAATGTCTTAAAAGTTTGCTTGTGGCCAAGTCTGAATCTCTGGATATTCCTGCAAACAGGACAAAGGACTAAGACAAGGAGATGATCAATTACAAAATTTAAAAACATTATAAAAATGAGAGCAGTTTTTTACAAATATTTTCCTGTATAAAACAATATTAATCAATAAGCAATAACAGAAATGTAAGCAGAAGACAATAATATCAACCAGAAATGGAAATAGCTCGCATAACCCCTCTAAGAGCGACGGCAGCGAGAGGGTCATACTCGCCGGCAGGAGTACACACAAGAACGAAGAAAAGGAAAAGGATGAGACGCAGCGGCGATAAGCCCAATACCGGAAAGAAATGCATAAATGATCTGTAACACAATGAGCACTAATGCTCGCTGCAATGTTCTTCTTATCCTAACCTTACTAATAATTGTACATATTGTAAATAAAGTTTTGAAATTGGAATTGGAAATTGGATATTCCTGCATCAGATCTTTTTTTCTTGTTTTGTGTTCTTTCCTTACAAGCGGACATAAAGTACTGTAAGGAACCTCTGTTAGCTTTGATACTTTTCTCAGCACTGTAGATTTGCTATCTCCTATGTGCACAGGATCTTGTTTTAAGTTGTTATACACATTTAGACAAATTTGTTTTGCTTGGTCGTCCAAAAATAAATGTTTATTTTTTTGTGAAGTTCCTTCTTCTAAATTCTCGCCTAAATCTGAATCGTCGGATTTAACCTGGGGTTCTACCAAATTCATAGCAGGTTCATTTTCAATATCAAGATCCACATTTTCGCAATAATTCTTCTCCAGTGGCCTCGAAACAATAGAATTATTCTCCCTCGGTCGAGACATTGTTTACTATAAATTATTACAAGAGTTTGGTTAACAGTGAAACTCTGTTGGCAATATGAAGCACGAAATAGTTAATTTAGCGTATGGTTGGTAATATACACGCGTCAGAAAAACCAGGCCCGACCCTGCCTCGGTTTTTGCTTAGGACGAGGCAATAATCCGATCCGATCCGTTATACGAACTTTTACGACTTTCTCCTTATATAACTGGTGCCGTTAATACTTAATAACTGTTTAAACTAAATAGCATACGATTGCTATGCAAGTGTTAAACGTGTATCATTTTAATTATTTCCAAATTAAATAATTTCTTTTTGTTGGTTTTGGTTTAATTGAAACAAATCTTCCATCTCCATTTTTACAATACATATGGTGCAATGTCAATGACTCATCTGTGTTCCTATTGTACGTTTGGCAATGGGCGCCAACCACAACCAATATTACTTACTCAGCACATACAAGTTATTTTAACACAACCATTACTTGAATATACCATGTACTAAAATTTACAAAACTGAATCATCAGCAATATTGACGCTAGTCGATTTTGAGGGAGATCACACGTGCCGCAATAAAATAGTCTTTACTATTGCGCACGAACCATTCTCGACATCTCCTTTTGGAAATGGTTTGCCCTTTGCCTTTGAAAGTTTTCTCTTGGCTAATAGTCGCTAGGAGAAAACTTCAGGCAAAACTTGCAAAACTTATTTTCAATTGGTCATAATTAATGCTTCATTTTGCATATGATCACTTGTAGGGGATTCAAGGTCTGTGATTTTTTTATAATCATTAGAAGTATGATAATAGTGTTTTATATTACATATAACATTATTCATATCTTGGAAGTATTTAATTTAATTTAACCGGAAAGTATAGTATATAGTGTTTTAAACCCCTAGATTATGGATTTTATATATGTATGGATTTTGATCAAGCATTGAAATACATACTTCAAAATAATACTACTTGCATATTGTAAATGATCAAAATCCATATTTTCATATTTTTTTAAGATTATGTGATTTAACAGATTCATGAACGTTCTGTATATTAAACGGGCAGTAATATTGACCTTTACCTGCTAACAAAAATATATTAGAATTCTTTAAATGGGTTTCATAGCAGGAAATATTTCTAGGCCTTGTACGTATTCCTAATGTTGAGAAGTTGGCACTTTGAGTGTTATTAGTTAGCCTCTTCCGTCTTCGCTGTCTCTCCTGTGGCGTGAAGGCATGCGGTTGGCATCAGGTATCTCTGACTTATTGGGTAGGTGCCTCCCGTGAAATATTTACCCAAACAATTGGTAAACAATGCAGGGCCTACTATATACAATCTACTACACGTCCCAGTCACCCCGAGAGGTATACAGGCGGAATGATTCAATTTGTAGCCCGGAGGATACCCGGAGCCAAATTGCATTTTTGTCCAATGCAATCCTTGTCCATTTCGAAAGCACTATCCGTGCTATTATCTCCACCAATATAATGTTATTACCGCGGAACTTTGTCACGGCATTATTGATGTAAATGTGTTTGTATGTGACTATTAAATTTATTAATCTACTTAATGCAATATGTAAACCCGGGAGCGCTTCCATTCGATAATTTAATTACGAAGAGAGTTCTATGGAACCGTCATATTTATATTTAATCGCAAATTAGATAATGGTTGCCCGTGGATGTCCTAATACAAAGGACATTTTGCCGCTCTATCATCGCGTTATGTAACTATTTCACGATTACAGACAGTTGTAGTACGTAATATCAGTGGCGGCTCTACTTATGGTTTGCAGGTTTGCGCAACCCCCAGAAATGATAACGACGTAGATAACAAGAAAATATATTTTTAAATTATTTAATTATCGTGAAAGGTATCGTCGCTTCACGTTCCTACCGCTCCATGTGGCTCCCATTCTGCGTCACCTTTGCCAGAGAGATACATCTCCTCTCTGCCATCGCACTGTGTCCCTACCATCTGAAGGGGTTATTTAGATTGTCTTCGGTTAGCATTGCATTTACGATATGAATGCAACCAAGACGTCGTACCTATCTGATCCATGATAGAATATCATATGTATAAATGATCCCTCATCCAGTGGCGGCTCGTGCCATATTAAACAGGTAGTGCCAAAACTGGGAAAGACACATAATAAAATTTTTAAAATTTTCTAGGTCACGCGTTTTCCTGGCACTTCAGAATTTCAATAAAATATCCATTTGAACAAAAATACAGACTTCCACGAGAATAATTATTTGAGTTTATGATTACCATGGCCACCGGCTTTAAGGGTGCATTATTGTTTTGATTTTCAACAAACATTTATTTTTATAGATAATTTTCAAAAAATGGACCTAATGTATTAGTACAAAATAATTAATCAATATAAAGATTATAGAACATTATTCACAGTAGTTGTAGATTACTTCTAACCTCCTGAGATATAATACTATAGAGAACTCCTAAAACTACTTAATGCCTTTATGTCTATTAAAAAAAAAGTTATAAAATTAATTTAATTAACACACGCGATGAAAGTTTATTAGTGTCAAAGACTAATAAACAAAATAGTTTATGTATGTAACTCTTCACATCCACACAACCAATAATTTTTACCGTAGAGAGTTTTATTAAATTTACGGGATCGAGATGTCCACTGCCACTTTGTTTTATAATATTTAAATCAGGTCGTTCTAACTCTTTAACTTTAAGTTTTTCTTCCAGTGAAAAGTTACTAAAAGTTTATAAATCGCCGATCTTATTCATGATTAATTTGTTTAACACTTACTAAAAACTAAACACTATTTATCACACACAGACACACTAATCCAATATCCAATAAAAGTTAACTACAACAAAACAAATCTGTTGATTCAAAAATAAAAATTGTCCTAGAAAAACAGACTACACGTGATGTCTGCATTAACAGTAAAACACCGTGCAACACAAACCGACTAAGTCAAGGAACTGAGCCCTGCCCTGAGCCACAGAATTAACAACATAATTGTGTGCCTGAGCCTGGCACAGCAATATTCTTTCCTTTTACTATTTAACCTGTGTATGTAAAATTGTATGGACACTTTATCTCTGTCGCTCACACACGATTCTGGAACATCTATTTCATTTCACTGTGCCAGGCGCAACGAACTTGCGTGCGCAGATTGAGCAAGAAACCGGCCGCGGCTAACCGTTTTCCAATGTTTACGTACCTACCTATTTTTTAGAGCGTGCGTCGCGTCGACGGGGCAGTACGGAGTGCGCTATTGCCAGACTTTCTATAAACTCTTGAAGAATGGGGAGACATGCACTAGATAGAAAATATGTTTAAATGAAAGATACAGTTAATATTTATGTATTTTTACGAATAAATAAAGTGGTGCCATGGCTCCGTGGCACTACCTCACCTGCCGCCACTGCCCTCATCTCGCTCCCATATGCTCAACTATGTCCGAGGCTAAGCTAAATCAGACACCAGACCTTTCAGGTATTTAGCAAAAATCAATGCAAACAAATGTGCTTTATAGCCTTAGTCAAAAACACCTCTGCGAATGACATAAATACATTATATACACTCCCCGGCACAAAATTCCGTCACCCTAAAATTTTGCCCAATTTTGATGTTTTATAACTTTTTTATTTTTCATCTGATTTTCATAAATTTTTTACCAGTCTGTAGATCAGTTCATTGTGTATCTTTTTAATTATTGTAATAAGTCATATTTTTCGTCCAGGCAATATTATACAGGGGTAAATCAAAGTGTTGTTTTTTGTCGTAAACTCAAAACACCCTGTGGAAAAATTGAGGCGAATAATTTTGTTTACAAACTGTTTGCTGCCATCTTAGACGTATTGTAAACATTTTGTTTTTTGATTCATCCCATTATCTCATTTCTTCTGCGAGCAGCAAAATTTTAAATGAAACGCTGTTAATTTTATCATTTTTAATTAAAAAACATCGACGTTGGCTAAATACGCGGTTATTGTGACAGAATATTTGACAGTACAGTTAATTTAGTGTGTTGTCATCATGGTAACTACAGCAGACGTAGGTAGAATTGTTGCCTTAATAGAGGATGGCCGCAATAAGAGTTATGTCTCCCGTACTCTGGGAATTGCGCGGTCTACAGTTTGTGATGTTTGGAATAGGTATCTACAGACGGGAAACTTTATTAGGCGGCAAGGCTCTGGCAGAAGGAGAATGACCACTCAAGCTGATGATCACTTTGTCATTATGAGTTCTTTAAGAGATCGAAGAGCTACTGCTGTGTATCTAAAAATTGACTTGCAAATGGTACGTCGAGTAAGTGTAAGTGAAAGAACGATACGTAGAAGATTGTTAGAAGCAGGATTGCATTCACGAAGGCCAGCAGTATGTCCAAAATTGCTTCCTCGGCATCGACAACACCGACTGAGATTTGCAAGAGCGCATGCTGACTGGACTGTAGAACAGTGGGGAAACGTACTATTCACAGATGAATCCAGGGTTTGTTTAAAGTCGCCGGATGGTCGTGAACGGGTATATAGACGTAGAAATGAAAGATATGCAGACTGCACCATATCTGAGCGACTGCAATATTACGGTGGTTCAGTCATGGTTTGGGCGGGTATTTCTACCGATGCACGTACTGACCTTGTATTTGTTGAAAATGGAGCACTAACCGCCCACCGTTACATTGAGGAAATCCTCCAAGAAATTGTTGTTCCATTTGCTCATTTCATTGGGAACCAATTTACATTAATGCATGATAATGCTAGACCTCACGTTGCACGGGTAGTGAGCGAATATCTGGATGAGGTTGGACTTCCAAGATTGGACTGGCCCGCATGTAGCCCGGATCTCAACCCAATCGAACATCTTTGGGATATTCTTAAAAGAGCACTCCGTCGCCGTCCTGTGCAACCACTAACCTTGCAAGACTTACGGCTGGCGCTGACAGAAGAATATCAGGCTATTCCTCAAGACAGAATAAGTAATCTTATTAATTCGATGCCACGAAGAATGCAAGCTGTCATTGCTGCGAGAGGAGGACATACACGTTATTAAAATTTGTCTTTGTTAATTAATTTTGTGATATACCTAGTGGATGTTTTTGTTAATAAAAATAAGCTTGAAATCAGCGTTTCATTTAAAATTTTGCTGCTCGCAGAAGAAATGAGATAATGGGATGAATCAAAAAACAAAATGTTTACAATACGTCTAAGATGGCAGCAAACAGTTTGTAAACAAAATTATTCGCCTCAATTTTTCCACAGGGTGTTTTGAGTTTACGACAAAAAACAACACTTTGATTTACCCCTGTATAATATTGCCTGGACGAAAAATATGACTTATTACAATAATTAAAAAGACACACAATGAACTGATCTACAGACTGGTAAAAAATTTATGAAAATCAGATGAAAAATAAAAAAGTTATTAAACATCAAAATTGGGCAAAATTTTAGGGTGACGGAATTTTGTGCCGGGGAGTGTATATTATATTATTATAGGTACCTGTAAAAATGTATAAATAGGCACTTTTGTCCGTTTTGGAATGGTTGGAATCGTTAATTCCTTCACTCAAAGTTGGATCTCAAAAACCTCGACTTATAAAATAAGTGGGTATAGGTTTATGTACATGGTTTGCTTCAAAAACCTATATTTGTTCATACGAACAGATAAAAATAATAATTTTCTATAATCACACCTACACTAAATCGCAATCGAAATTCTGAGGGCACTTTTTAATAAATCACGTGGTAATCGCTAAAAAGTATCACGCAGAATGATGGCAGGGACGATGATAGCCGTTATATGTATTCTGTAGTCTTTTATTTCAAATTAATTTCGCGATCGGCGCGCAATTCGCGCACGCGCTGTTGGAACGGCCTGGTGTGTGATTTAGCTTAGCCTTTAGGTCCAGTGGCAATCAGGATACAAAGAATCATGAATCATGGGATGGGGCATAGAGTAAGTATACGTCCAACAGCGGGTGAGTGCGCATCGTGTACATATATTATAGTGGATCATAGGTATATACATAGATTAATTATTACCCACATTCATAATAAGCATACGTAGATTGTTGTATGTGAAAAAAATTAGCATTTTTCTTCCTCGTGTTTGTTATTTGGAGGAGAATTATCATGTATAAAATTGATTTGACCCATTTATGTTAGGTATCGAATTGAAAAACACATGTTATCAAAATACCTGAAAAGCATGTTGAACTACTGCTTGAACACATTGAACAGTGAAATTCACAAGGAAAGTAGGTACATTTTAAATATTATTATTAACTGTGTACGTTATTGTGGAGTTTTCTTAGCTTGCCTTAAGAGGATAGAACAAGTCAAGGTTTTTCTCTAATCTTAATCACATAAACTATTTTTTTTCTGAAAAATAGCACAATGAACACTTTCCCCCTAAAAAATTTAATATATTTAATTTATTTTTCAATAAGCATGCACAATGTTGAATCCAATAGTGAGTTTATTTTATTATAAAATTAGAAAAACAGGTTTCTGCATATTATGTATAGACCTAAAATATGTTGGTACAGTGGCGAGAAGTTGAAAATAAACGGTTTTATTTACTTCATGTAACTGTGGCTTTAAATATTTGAAGCAATGTACAGATAGATGCCTGTGAATTTATCAAATTATAATCTAGACTTCAAAACTTCGTCATATTCACAAGAAATTCATAAGTCTCTGTAGTGTCAAAAGCCACAATTACATGATGATAAAATAACAAAAAACATTGATAAGGGTCGTTTATTTTCAATGCTCGCGAGTATACCATATAATTTTTTTCCCCAGAAACTGAACGTAGTTGAAAATCATGAGATATATTTTAAGCTGTGTGACCTTGAACATTCAAACAATTTCGCTATTTATGTTTCGCCACACCGTCACCGTTGGCCAGCCCGAACCCCCTTGAAAATAGATTATAATAACTAGTGTCTATACTCTGTTCACTTTAACTTTGCAGAGTTAGCCAAGAGAGATTTGCACAAGTGAAAAGTGTTCATTAACGCCTGGAAATAAGAAACCCGCAATATACTTGCTACTTCAATGTGCCCTTTGCTCATTGTAAATCGGGTTCACTAAGGCCAACCCACCACTGCAAAGTTTAAGTAAATAGAGTATATGTATATGTTACAACCCCCACGTTTATATGGCACGAGCCGCCACTGGATTAATGCAGGGAAAATACCTCAATATAAATTCGTTTGGGTCCTTCGTGTCAAATTAGTAGGTAGTGATAACGCAACCATAATTTTATGAGAGGGAAATACAATATTATGTTCAATTAATTTTTTTAGATATCAACTAAAATTGTAAAGCATAGTTTAATAAACATTTTATTTGCGTCCATTCACGGTAAAGAGTAGTGTATGAGACAGGGAGAATTGCGAGAAGCGATACCGAAAAGAATTAATTAATTAGAATAATTAGGTAAATTGATTTTGGTGGTCGGGTCGACCAGAATTAAAATCATTTATCATGTGACATTGGGGATGGTGTAGCGCGGTCGGAGGTCAGCTTATAGACTTGAAAGCAAGGATACGAGCTTTATGACGGCATATGAATAATGTTTGACTCGTGTTAACTAATAGAACTATCAGGAAGTACTAGGGAGGATTTGAACAGTGATAAACTCCGCTGCGTTATTAGATATAGTTACACTGTTAGTAAGTTTCAGATGAAAAATAGCATTTATCAATGTAATGTACTCAATGATTGTCAAATCCCAATAGACATTTTGGTGCCGACGATGTTTTAACTGAGACAGTATTTAGTATGTAGTTGATCTTTGACTTTTTAAAAAAAATTGTTTTAGTTGTGATGTTTTGGACGCCAGCTAACCAACTTATTTAAAATTATAAACATTTGATATCATAATAAAAAAATTCTGAGAGCCAACTTCATTAAAAAAATTCACAGATTTTGCATCTTTCGCAAGTATCTTAAGTGCATTGAAAATACCTGATGCAACTAATGTTCTTGGAGTTCAATTTTAATACATTGTGGCTAGGATGATAGGTATTTTCAGCATTTGAATTAGGTACGTACAAATAGCGATTAGTGATAAAATAAAAAAATAAAAACTTTTATCAAATGTAATAATACCACATCAATATAATACTTTTGAGATATGATGATGTGAATATTCCACTGATATCCTTCTGTGCCGCTATCTCGCGTTATTTAATTTTACGATTGCCATATGAAATGTAGCGTGAAATAGATGAATGGACATAATTTAATTTTGCTTCTTCTTGGTATTGCATTTTTATAAATTTCGACGATTCATACAGATGTTTATACGAAATATCAGTATTCGTTGAAAGTAGTTTGAGAGTAAATAGTGGAGAATGATATAAAAACAGAAAAAAATTATATCGAAGTTGCAGAAAAATTAAAATATTTCTCTGTGAATACCTACCTACATAAACAGGGTAGTTTATAGCAGCAGGACTTTCACAGACGATAGTTTATCGAAAAATAATGGTAGTTTCTTACATAAAGTATGGTCGAATTCGGACATTTCATCGAAAAATTGCAAAGTACAATAAGTTTCCAAATTGAGCGAGAAACCCTTGTGTACGTATATTATGTGTATATTATAATGTCATGAAAATATCATGTGTCATATAAATCATTAAAGGTGTTGCAATTATAATTTTGAAATCGTTGAACCAGTGCCATCATGTCAATAACAAATACGGTTTCAATAATTTCTTTTGACTGCTGGAAGCGACATCAGTTCAGTTGACATAAATATCAGTTATTTTCTGCGCGTTGTAACAGCGTTGTAAAACTCCGCTTTTCCTCATTACAAAATTTATTCACATGCAATAAGGCGACGCGACGCGACGCGGCGGTTATGGCAGCATCGTTTTCTTGGATACTAAGTAAGATATCAAAAAAATCATCAAAGAAATACCAAAGTAAAGTTTCTTTGATTCTCTTGCTACAACTTTGTCGCTTACTATATACATCTATTTTTAAAAACAAAAATGTTTTCTCTATAGAGTATTTGTTGCAACAAATATTATATAACAATATTATTTTTTTGTCATATCTGTCATTTCAGTAATAATAACAAAGGTCTAAATTGGATCTTCTTTTCAATTTCAATTTAATCGGTTTAGAGGTCGAGCGTATTTTAGAGTTTACATGAAAATCCGCCAAATACGGGATAAAAGTTTAGGCTCTCTGGGATGCCACCAATGCCTATACCCAGAATCTGCAGGTGTATTTAGGAAAGCAGAATGATGTAGAAAGGAATTAATTAAGGCGAGATAGTGGTGGTCGATATGGTGGAGCATTTGTCTGAAGGGTACAGAATTACTATAGACAATTTTTTTAAGTTTTTAGATGACAAGCTCATACTTAAAAAAATTACCCTTTGTGGCACAGTGTGTAAAAAACAAAACTTTTATTCCAATGGAACTTTTGCCCAGTAAAATTCCAGTACCCGCAAGCATTTTTGTTTTTACCGAAGACCATGCATTAGTCTCCTATTCGACCGATACTAAGGGGATATCGGGTGATAAATAAAAATTTAAAAAATTCCATAAAATTTGAGATTTTTCAGAAAATGGTCATTTTGAATTTTGACCAGTTTTGCAATTCTGGATTGACTGGCAAACTCCAAAATCAGATCCGCCAGGTAGATTTACATAAAAATATATTTTTTTAGTTGTTCACGAATATATATTATACTCGTGACCTCCACAGATCTCTCGAGGTCACATACATTTTTCGTGAGATGGGTCCTTAGAAAATGCGCCCACTAGTATGTTCATTATCATTATGGTCATTATTTGCGTAAGAGCATATACCCGACTCATCCTTCTCATTAAAAAATAACCGGGCCACCGAGATACATTATTTTTTTAAAACTTGCTTCTCTGTATGTACTTAAGATAAATGTATAATATTTTTTTACAGGTCAATGAAAATTTCACTACATGAAATATAATTTTCGTTTTTTCCTGCGTTTCATATTATAAACTTGGGTTAATTAAAATAGCGTTGTTATAAGCGATTAGATATGGCTTTAAAATAAAAAAAATCAGGTCGGTATCTCTAGTAGTTTTCAAGATATAATCAAGATATAGTTATACAAGAAAAAACAATTATTTAAAAATTTCTAAATATTGATATATTTTATCAATATTGGGTACCAGCAAAAAAGTCGTAAATATCCATTTTGCATAACTAATGACATACTTAACCGAAATATTTTAGTTTAACCTGGTTCTGCGACAGATTCTTTTTTTTTCGGGTCTACCTGAAATTTATTCCACTATATGAAAAATACCACTCTTTCAGGTCGGCATTGCCTTACCAGACACCCTGTATATTCATACCATCATACCATCATACCATCACTTACGATCACACTTCCCTTACATGCAGTGTGATCTTGACTGCATCTTGAAAAATGTCTGCTCAGGTTTCAGAAGAGGATTTATACTGTGAGAATATCAGAATATATAACTTATTTTATTAATATATGGGTTATACTAAAGTGACGAAATGCATGGGTTGCACCATTCTTCACCAGATAATGTTTAAAAGCCCCCATCTATTCAGTCGATTTAAAAAAGGATTCATCCAGGCAAGAAATCAATTTGGTATCATTGCGAAACGAGATATTGAAAGGGAATTAATTTGAATTCAGCATTGTTTCAGCTAAACTTTCGCGGAACAATGAAGCCATATTATAGCAGCTTATTTCTTGAGATCCAAATTGAGTTTTATCTCTCTTGACGCCCAGGCTCACTTTGAAGAATGCAGTTAATGCAGCAAAATTAAAACCTGATTGCATTTGGGATATATATCCTCCAACTGGGATCGGAGTTGCCATGGGCGAAATTTAAAGTAGATGCGAATTTATTTATACGAGATATTATATGCATATAAATAAATTGCACAGTTGTATAAATATCGTAATAAAAGATGCTAAGATGTGGTAACTCGACGTTCTTATTGATATAGCCATATAACCTATCAGTATTAATATAGGGGCCATACATCGTATTTTTTATACTTTACAATGAACTAAATCACGCATTTCCATAAATATAATTAATTAAAAATAAAAGTCTCTAAAGCAGAATGTGGAACACAGCAGCTTGATGCCGACTGATAATAAGAGAGCTCGATCGATAATTGAAACGCATTAGACAGAGACATAATATTTTATAAGTATCTCAAATATCTTAGTAGTTAATGAAACATCCATAATAAAACACAAACTGCCATACCAGACGTTACCTACATTTCCAGAACCTCTTCAAATTTAAATGCGTTTCTTTTTATTATATTTTATTTCAAATTTTTGCTTTGACATTTGCCATTAAAAACAAAATAACACAAAATTAATTATTAAACAAAAAGAAAATAATGTTTAGACATTTGGAATTATCAAAAATATAGGTTAAGCGTTAATGCTGAAATGATTAAAAACATGTATTCACAGAATAAAAAAATTAGAAATGAATTCGACATGAATGGGTAATAAGCCAAAAGAGATTGTTTCTCAGAAAGTCCTCGTCAACATCATAGAAAATCAATCCTCGCAATCATTTAATAGAGAAGAAGTCTCATTAATAAGGGATTAAATTCTGTTTTACCTTTTGTTTAACAGCTGTTCTCTATGACAGTAGCAATGCGTGGTTACCATAAAAAATTCCAATGACACCCCTGTTTCTGGTTTCCACGATTTTTGTAACTTTTCGATGCGAAATCATTGTCACACCACGTATGTTCTAAAATTTTTCGTAGGTCTTCGCACTATATGTTGTCTATGGCAGTAGCAATGTATCATAAAAAATCCGGTTATCATAAAAAATCCGGGACACCCCTGTGTCTGATTTCCACGATTTTTTTAACTTTTCGAAACGAAACTATTGTCACATCTCGTATGTTTAACATTTTAGATTAAATCGTAGCTGGCACATATTTATTGGTAGTGTATTTTATAAACATATATAAACATATAAATTATATTCGCTAACATTGTTAGCGAAACTTGCGTCGAGCGTAGTGTTTTCGCGTTTGTTTGTTTCAGCTACGCTTAACAATATTATAAGAGGACACACTCTATGACTAACAACCCTTGATGCAGAACCAGCTGATAAAAATTGCATTGTCCCAGCATCCCCCAGGCAGTTTCTGATGTTTTTTTAATGCGTCCTGATTTAATAGACGTCTCAGCGAGGGCAGCATATATCAGTATGCCAGACTGGAAGTCCTTACCGGCGCCCCCGGGGTCTATGATATCCTATTTTCCAGCCGCTGCCGTTGTTAAGCAAGTATAAATAAATCGCAATAAAAATTACATTTATACCCTTTTTCAGCTCTCTTGACGTGTGTATGCATCAATTTACGCGTTACGTTCGTTGTTTTTGGTCAATTTCTAGGAGCATCAGCACGAGACGTGTGTTGTTGCAATAAACGACTGACGTCTCATAGAGTACAACACAATTTCGGCCATGTTAATCACGAACGCATAGGGTTGGTAATATTTTCGATATATCAACAAATATCGATAATATCGATAACCATACAGATAAACTATTATCAATTTATCGATATTATCGATTATATCGATAAGTTGTCGAGAATAAGCCCTAACAACTATATGTTGGGACAAGCTAATATTTCGGAAATAATACAACGGCTTTTGGAAACAACTGAATTATTAAGTTTTTACTTTTAAATACAAATATAACAGTATATCCTAGACCATTAAAAAATGTTTCTATGCTTTGGTAACGCAATCGATATTAGCAGTGGAGTACTTTGTTACTTAAGGATCAAATTAACTGACAACTAAATGTTGGGACAACTTGAGAATAAAGCTAAATTTAAGATGGGGTCACATCACCCTTAGCTTTAACAACTGCTTGGACTCTTGCAGGCATTGTATTGACCAAAGATTGACACATTTAAACAGAAAAATTGTCCCAGATCTCTTGTAGTTTTGTCCGCAAATCAGATATTGTACGTTGAGGGTGGTTTCTTAAATACTGCTTCATTTTATGCCATACGGTTTCTATCACATTTAGATCTGGACTGCTGGCTGGATGGGATACAACCTTTATATTATTGTCACCAAACCATTTTTTGGTTGATTTTGCCGAATGGCATGATGCTCCATCTTGTTGAAATATGAAATCATTGTTGGGAAACAATTTTTGAGTACTAGGCAAAAGTGTGGTTTGAAGTATCTTTTGATATTTTTGGACATTTACAGTGCCCACTATAAATTTTAAAAAACCTAAAACCCTTGCCGACATGTAGCCTCACACCATAATTCTCTTTGGGAACTTAACAACCCTTTTCAGGCAATCTTTATGGAAGGCTTCTATTTTATTCTGTATTACTCGTTTACGGTGGTCTCCAACGCAAACATCAAATTTAGCCTCATCACTAAATATTATTTTATTCCAATCATTTTCTGTCCAGAGTAGTTTAGATCTTGCCCAATTATATCGCTTTGAACTTCTGTTAACAGCGGCTTTTCTTTAGCCTAAATAAGACATTTGATGAGACTTTTGATAATGTATGAACCATTCAAAAGAGTAAACTTATCTTGTAAAATCCCAGACCGCATTTACGCATGTATTTTCGGCAACATTCTCTAGATATATTTAATCCAGTTGCCGTGTTCCATTTAGCAGTTATTTCTCGAAGGGTGCTTCTTCTTGACGACTTGCATATTTTGACTAAATTTCGCAAATCTCTTTCAGAAACGAGTTGCGGTCTTCCCGAACTTCTGCCCCGAACATCCACATTAGCAGTCTCACTGAATTTTTTTATTATATTATACACTGTAGATTTTGAAATTGTTAAATCACTAGCAATTTTACACATTGTTTTACCCGTATGGTATTGTTGAATAATAATTTCACGTAATTTCTGGTTCGTAGCCTTTCCACGACCCATTATTTTAATTAATTTAACGAAATTTAAGTATGTTAACAATTACTAACATCACTACTTGACGTTTTACATTAATGGCCAACTGTCAATGGACAAACAAAATAATTTTGGTGTTTATACCAACGCCGCCTATAACTAATTTAAACATTTTAAGTGCAATATTTGTGCGTGTCCCAACTTTTAGATGTTAGCAAGTTTGACCTTCCAATGACAAATTACGCTATTATTAATAGAGATTACTTTACCAAAGCATAGAAACATTTTTAAATGATCTAGGATATATTGTTATGTTTGTATTTAAAAGTAAAAACTAAATAGTTCAGTCGTTTGGAAAAGCCGTTGTATTATTTCCGAAATATTAGTTTGTCCCAACATATAGTTGTTAGGGCGTATATGATCTGTATGATTATCAATAAAGTATCGATGATATCAATAAAGTATCGATAAATTATCGATACAGTCGTAGCTTGAAGTTTACCAAAAATTACTTATGGAACTTCTTAGACGTAAGTATTTACTTACATATTAGACTTTCTCATAATGTTCATACTTTATACCATGCTGAAAATATGGTAAATGCTGAAACATACCATGCTTCATACCGTGCTGTTAATTTTTATTTTGGGTTAAAGATCTGAAGATGATGATAATGATGACGACGATGATGACGAAATTTAATGATTATCATATATTGTTTCTTTCTAATACTTCTATTAAATAGTTCACTTGTTTTATTAAATACACGTTTTTACTTTAATTTATAGTCATTTACAAATTATTAAATCATTAAATTATATTATAGCACATTAATTATTAAATAATCGGTTTTGGCAACTTGACCGTCAAATTGCGCCCGCTTTATTCTGGTACCGTTCTCCTAAGAAATAGGGATGCGCAAATTTTCTAAAATATCGATGTTGACATCATTTGATACATCGAAATCTAAACATATAGGAGGCAGCAATGAAAATAATGTTTTTGTACTTTGAGGAAGTACTTGGTGTTGACCGTGTCGACGACAGAATAAAGTTCATCATCGATGAAAACCAAAAACGTCGATGTTAACCGATTACATCGAAAAAATAAATTTGATAAGTAAATTCGAAACCCTAAAAAACTGTTGAGAACTGCCGTATTATAGCACATTAATTTGATCCATACGATTAATGACGCATACACAAGATAGATGAAAAAGAGTATATCTGTATAAAACAAAAAGATAGATTAGATAAATATAACCTTGCATGCGGCGCCGGCGTAAAATTTGTTTTATCTGGCACTTCAGGGTGGGGATTTTAACAGCAACTGTTTTTATGGCTTCCTTGATCACCTCTGCCATACAGATGGAGCCGCAAGCAACGTATACTAAATACCCATACAGCTGTATAACAACCGCTAGACGCTAGATCTGATTATGGCTGTATAATAGTGTGTAGAATGCTAAGAGTTTGGATGAGTACGTTTTAACTGTATCCTGTATCATTATTCTTGTCTTTATAAGCTATAAGCGATAACCGTTGCACGTTTTTTTACGGCTAATAAACTTTAAGGCCATGACGAAGTCGAGTTTTTTTAAATACCCATGCGTATAGGACGCAGCGCTACTCTCAATTTGCAGGAAGATTAACCGTTGAGTACAGGAGATCGAGTATTAATAGGACTCGTCCCTAGTAAGCTTTACAAAACGGGGGAATATTTTTTAGTGGCCCAGGATTTTCTGAATAAATGTTTGTGTTGTTTCATCTCCCGTTTCAGAGATTTTTGCTATTATATTTACCGTGGTAAGCTCATCACGTGCTTCGCTTAAAAGGGACTGGGCTGGACGCGCATTTAATGTGCTCAAGTTCTACAAACAGTAAAACATAGCAGAAAAACAAAATGATGCTTGGATAATATATTTCATTAGGAGTTCTGAGAGTATACAGCTCCCGTGCGCGCGTGACAAATTAATGCTCGCGAAAAGCATTTATGAATGTATAATGACGGTATTTTTCATTATACCTCTCTAGAAACAAAAAATCTATATATTTTTGAAATTCTAAACTTAAACATGAACGAACAATCTCATTTTTTACTAATTGAAATATTAATGTTATAATTTGTGTATTTGGAAATGCAGAATCCATCCTTATCAAGATATAGTGTTATACAACAAACAATTATTTCAAAATTTCTAAATTTTGGTCTATTTTATCAATATTAGGTACCAGCAAAAAAAGTCGCAAATAGCCATTTTACATAACTAATGACATACCGAAATTTACCGACTAGCTAATTACATAATTAATGACATACCGAAATTTAACGACATTAACCGAAATATTTTATAGAATATTTTATTTTGTAAAATTATAGTTGACGAAATCGAAGATATTATATTAAGTACTACTTATTTCTTAGTGCTTAGTTCCCAAATTACAATGATTTCATATGTTACAATACATACAACGGTTTCATACAAGACTGAACATTTTTTTTGATGCGTAGTCTTCACCAACCCCCCTGACTTTTTAGAGTAAGCAAAAGATATATACCTCTCCTACTCTGCGTTAATTCATTCGTTGTTTTGCGACCGACCAAATACCGTTAAATAAGAACTTCCCCACGGGACAATTTACAGTTTTTTAGGACAATAAACAAATCATATTTATTTAATTTTCATCCTATATCTGAAATGTATATATGGACCTTTTAACGCGTTACTTTCTCGCCTATACTATAAAATGCTATCATTTGTTATGCTAGCCTCTTATGCAGGCTTACGTTTTCAAGGTTTCAAAATTCACAGCGTGGCAATTCGACTGTTTATATAAACCTTTATGTGCCGCTCAATTTACGGATTGGAAAACTTAATTACAGGATGTGTTATGTTTAGTTTTCCGACTTTATTGAATCGAATTTAAAATCAAATATATACCATGCGTTCCACAATTTCCCAGTGTATTTAACTATTTTATATATCATCAATTAGCAATTGTTACACTATCCCTATGGGAAGTGGTAAGTATGGGAACCGACCTGATGAGTACAACATTTACCATTACCATATATAATAAGTATTCTTCTACTATATATGTTTGTAGGTCTTATATTTCCGATAAAAACTGCATGGGACAAAGGGACATATTTCCTTTGCATTACATTATAGTGTATTATATACCTATATAGACTAAAATGCAAATGTTTAATTAGTTATGTTGGTCAGAGTGGTAGATGGGTAAATGTCGGATAAAAAACCATGAAATTGATGTTACACTGGGTAATATCCATCAATACTCCAGTAAATTAATGCTCAAAAGAGGCGTAGAGAGAAATGGAAGATACAATTTTTAATTTTGGGACCTTGTTTGTACTAGTTAGGAGGTAAACAGACTAAAAGTTCCCACATCTAGGAGGTAAGCGGGGTGCAAGGGGGTACATAGAAAGTAATTTTTTTGGGTTAAATAGGTTTTTAGGTTAGATATAATATAATGAATATATCTCGGAAACTATAGGTCCTAGCGGTAAGGCAAAAAATGCGAGGAAAACTTTTTTTTCAAAATTAGTGAATTTTGAGCTCAGATATCTCGGAATCATAATCGGAATCGCTCACCTCCCGGGAGAAACAAAGTCCCAAAGTCAAAAATTGTGTTCCTTCCATTTCTCTCTATAACCTTTCGTTCATTGGACTTATTTTAATGTAACTATTATTTTAATAGTAAAACTTCACCATATAAAGCGCATTATATTAAAGTAATTATGATATAATAATGTAATAATTGCAGGGATAATTATGTGCATAACAGTCAATAATAATAATTATATTTATTGTGTGTAATAATTTAATGTATTTATCTTTATTTGTATTATAATTCAATGTATGGCAATACATTATTTAGTTATTAATATAACCCATATATCGTCACTAAGTTGAACACTTCAGTGACCTTCCCTTTTGCTATTTATTTCATAAAATGTATAGAATGGACTTGGCCGAATCTCCTTTCTAAAAAACAATTCAGAAAAGTCAGGTAGTTCTACTTGGAAATCATTTATGGACGTAAATAAAATAACACTTTTGCGACCTTGAATTCAATTTGAAAATGTATTTCTTTTAAGTATTAGTAAAAAAATAACTTTTTATTTAAGTATCTCAAAGTCGGTTGGCCATTCTATAGTGTATTCGTTTGATATACAAACTAGAGCAAAAAAATGTGCGGCATTTTACAAAGACAATCCGTTCCAATTGCTACAGAAGCGGTAAATCACATCACTATGATGCAACACAAAAGGATATTTAGTGTAAAATTGTATACTGCCACATTTTCTTATCAATAGAACTGGGGTCTCCAGTCCGCGGCTTACCATATCGGTCGCTATCCCTCTTCAACTCATATAAACCCCATATCCCTTCTCGCTCACTTAGAAGACACCTGCACGAACAAGCCGGTGATTTACGGCTTTATTGCTCAGTGGCGTATCATCATGCGCAACCAAGGTGAAGTGACTTCAAAAGATTTAGTTTTGATGTATTTATATTGAAACAATTTTGCATGCTGTGTGTACAACTTAGTGCTCAATTTAGCCAATAAAAATTTGAAATAAAAGAAAGAAATTGAATTTCTATTGCCCAGCAAGGACCACGAGTGGGGGAGTAAGAGCGCCCCTTGCCAGGAGAGAACGTGGTTAGGTTACTTATTATTAGTATAGGTAAGACTGTTAGTAAAATTTATAACAAATTAACTCACCAATTTGCGAGATATGTTATTATTTGCACATATAGTTACACTCATATTGGTATTTTTCACTGTCACTTATTAGTAGCACTCTTCACAAAAACTCTCATCAGAAATTCAAATTACTATTCACTATCTGAAAATATGTCACTTTCACTACTGTTTTCATTTACATTTATTATGACTGGTTTAACGAAAGTATCCGGAGTATCCATCATAATATCGAGATCCCACATTCTTGATTCTACCTTCTTCACATAGTCTATACAGTTTATCCGGTTGGCTGCATTTACTTTGATTGTACCATTGAGAAGTTTTTTCACATCAGCTAACATAAATGTTGTATTTTATCTTTCTCTTTTATTTGCGCCCAAATAAGCTCAATTGGGTTCAGTTCGCAGTGATACGGAGGCAATCGAATTACCTCCATTCCTCTTGCTTTGGCCATTTCATCCACTACATAGGTACTTCTTGAATGCTAGAAAATGTTACGTTGCCAGTGTCAACAATTCAGCTTTATGTAGTGAATCATCGTCTTCAATGTTTCTTTCTTCCAGCCAGTCTCTAATTTGCCCTTTTCGCCATGCAGTCGTTGGCAGCTGTCCTGTTCTACGTGAATGAAAAGATTATTGTTTTTTATTTTATTTCCTATATTAGGATAATTGTGCGCGCTACTGAGCACCGCATTCCATTAGTTTGCATATTAAACGAAAGCATTATAGGACAAAATACGTTATACGTAAAAAAAGAGGACTCAATTTCCACTGTTTAGCTTAAGTAAGGCCTAACATTGCGGCAAATATAAATATTCTGTGACATTCATATAAATTTAAGTTACTAAATTTCTCAATATTCGCCTCAAAAATGGCAATGTTCTTAGTTTCGTTGTTTTTGATGGCCCAGGTTTGTCGAGATCATAATAATGAAAAGGTTCACTTTCGTCTACTTCATGTAGTTCCAGTACGTTGATGCCGTCATGTATGGAATCCCCGAAATCAAATATCTGAATTATTTCTAGGTAAAGCCTCTTTTATAGACCTGATGACGACTGGATTAATAAGCGTATTACTTTACCCACGTGATTATGATGACGTAAGTGACGAAATAGCCAAAAATGACTACACCGTCCGTTACGCTACAAGGAGTTCAGTTAAGTGAAGCATGCAACTTCAATTTCCATTTACATTACAGCCTTTCATTGACATTTCCCGCATCTAAGTTATTTCCTACCCGACGCGACATTCTGGGACGGCTTTTCGTTCACGTTATATAACACTTGAAAATGTATATTTTAGTGCAATAGCAATTTCTGCGCAACAACTTGGCTAATAACTAACTTTAAGAATACCCAAGCAATCATCCGCCGACGCGACGTCGCGTTTCAACTTATGAGATCGTGTTGGCTTAGTTGACGCCATTATTTTACAGATATATTGTACCTAGTAAGCGTCACTTTATTAAGTTGGTAGTAAACATTATGGATAATTCGGAGGAGGCCCTGATTAATAAACGGTACACGTTGTACCCAGATCGAGTAGTCTGTTCCTGAATGTTTTGGAAGTTGAGCAACTTCGGCAAGCGAACTTCTCGTTTGGTTACATTAATCACAACAACAAAAGACGTCGCTATATAATCTCTTCCTAATTATAAATTTAGGGTCCTAATTGAAGCAATTTCAATAATTATATAATATATAGCTACAGGGGATTATAATTGGTTTATGATTAATTTAACTACCTATGACATCAAACGAAATGGTAGACGACTCACAATACAGGAGCAGATCGATGTTTTAGATACCTATATAGAGCTAATTCAGGTGGGTATTAATTAGATATTATAGACAGAGCTATCGTGAATGACACATCGTTCTGATTCCAAAGATTTGACATATTGTATGAAGTTGTTAGGTCCTTATAAGCGGATATTAATAATATTAATCTTCGTAATAGGTAATCATTCTGTTCTCTGTGATGTAATGAGCACATGGAATATGTAAAATATTGTAAGCAGCTAAGCAATAGGAGTTCTGAACAAATCTATTATGTATTTGATTAGTTAAAAATGCATGGTGAGGATAACATTGAAACTGATATTTCAGATCACTTTGTACACCATATTTATGTATACATAAATACACTTGGCATTTATGTTATATCTCCTGAAATGTTTGCTTGAGATATGCCGCACATAAAACATCTTGAATACCTAAACGAGCATTACTATTGTAGTTCTTTTAGAGTCAAGACTGATAGGCAATCATTTTGCTGGGAACCTCGGGCTGGAAATACAGAAGTAACTCTAGATAGCTTTTCTGTCTGCTGAATAGTGTGTTAAATATTAAATACAAATACATTAAACGAGCATTAACAAGACAATATAAATATTTACTTATATAACTAAGATTATTATCGATACGTTGATGTCAGTGTTGGAATAATTTAGCCTGTGAATATAACAGTAGATATAACGTATTTTACGTGGAACCATTTATATTAGCGATAACAAAAGTTCAGGAAGATTCAGTTTTTTTTCACAAGCCATGGAACTAGTAGAAAAAGTTTGTTCTTCTGTGAGATTTTATTGCTTTAAATAATATGACTAACTTGGATGCAAAATATGGTAACTGTAAGCTGTGTTGCGCAATGACAACATATAAAATATAAAATTCTTATCATTATAAGTGCTCAATATGTCTTCAATAAATACTGCCAAAGACGGAAGTGGTTTTGGGATGACTTATCAATTTTAGATATTATAAATAATTATAGATTTTATAAATATTTAAACAGTTTAACACGATATCAGTTTTCCATTAAAAAAATAATAAACAATACAATTAAAAATAATACATGGCTAACCAAACCATGGTGATGGTGATAAGTTGGAAATCTCAAATAATTTTTTGCTCTTAAATTTAGTGGAAAATGATGCGGGTAAGTAGGTACTTAGTTGTTTCTATTCTGTTATAGAAGTATTTTGCTCTTAATTCATGAATTTTTAATTGTGTTAGCTATTAAATTATGTCATCAGATATCTTACTTTATTTTCGTGATGGTTTTCTAGGCGTATTTGGACTTCTCTGGAGGGCCTCTGGTTATGATATTTCAGCCTAATTTAGAATCTCATGAGGTAAAGTTACTTAATGCTCAAATATATTCACTAATATTTTCTCTAAAAGATAGTAATAAAAATAAATCATTCCACAAAACAATCTTACGAAGATAAAACAAAAATTTATAATTGTAATGAGAAAAATATGAGCTTTACCATACTATGCAAAACTATGAAACTGTTCAGAAGAACTGGCGCCCATTTAGAGGAGAATCCCCAAAACCAATCTATCACTATATACATATATATATATATATATATATATATATATATATATATATATATATATATATATATATATATATATATATATATATATATATATATATATATATATGTTATATTGCTTGCCACAATAATAACTTTTTAAAAAAAACTTTATTTGAATTACATGAAATGAAAAAATGTGAGTGAGTTTAATTTTGATGTTTACTACTGGTCGTTCTACGCTTGACGTAGAGTCATACTACACTAAATACAATTTGCTTTGAAATGTTCTTTTATAAACTATATAATGCAAGTTCAGCATGCAGGTGGGCAAGCGACAGCTTGGTCAACGGCTATTCTGCAGTATGTGCTGATAAGCGAAATATAATGCCATGAGAAAGGATGTGTCATATAATATGCACTGATATGGAAATCTTATCTGAGTAACGCTAAATAATAAAATGTAAGTTATTATAAGCTGCTATGAGTTTCATATAACAACTCCCTTCTTATAAAAAAAGTTGATGTTATACATCGACTTTTAAATTCAAGTTACATAATACGAAATATTGAAATAATAAAACTAGTTTAAACTTTCTGCCAAAAATATACGGTCTGAAGTGTTTTACTGGCCATACTATAGCTAACAGTTCACGTTCTATCGTACTGTATTTAGATTCAGCACTACATAGTGTTCGAGAAGCATAAGCGATAGGTAGGTCTTTTCCTATGGGTCCTTGTGAAAGTACAGCGCCAATAGCGTATGCACTTGCGTCTGTTGTTAGTAAAAATGGTTCGTCGAAGTTAGAGTAAATTAAAATGGGAGAGGATATGAAATTTTTGGTTTTGGAAATAGGAGAGTTGCAATTCTCTCCTGACTCTATTAGTAGCTGAAAGTATATCTTTCGGATTGCCTGCTCTAATAATTTGTCCAAGTCTAGGTTCTAGACCGGTAAGAAGTGTATTCAGCGTCATTGTTTCTATTAAATTAGCTTGCGCTGTTTTTTGTTCGTGGGTCAAAGATTGTTTTTGTATCCCTGCGTGCATTTTTGCATTGTGAGATTGTAAGCGCGAGATAAATGTTAATGCCGATTCGTTTGGTAATTGATGTATACGTTGCAGATCTTGAATTAAGGAGGTCAAGTCACGGGAATCGCCAAAGTGCGTGGTCAACAAATGTCTTATCTCACTCCACGTTGCTGGATTTCGTGAATTTATTAGTTCGGCGGCTCTGCCACGTAATTTATTTTTCACATGGATAGTTAAAAGTAACTTTTGGTCGGCAATGGCCATGCTGAAGGCGGTGTTACATGAATTGAGAAACGTTTGTAAGAAGATCTGATTACCATCGTAATCAGGAATGATTGAAAATATTTCTGATAACCTGTAGGGTTCTACATCGGTTAAATTTACATTAGATTCGGCAGGGGCATCGTTTGCGGTTGCCATTGTAATGTGATTTGCGTTGAAAAAAAATAAGTATATAAAATGTGTACGAAAGTACAAAGAAATGTGAATGTATATTCGCTACGTTGGAATATAGAACTGTTTTGAAAAGTATCGGTTTGATTACTTTTCTCGTTGCACAAAAATACAATGAATACAAGAATGCGAGATGATTCTTAAAAGTTTGTACTTACATGAAGCTGCACATGGGCTTGGGCTTGTAGGTACTTCTGCTTCAAGAGATTAGGATCTGCCACCACGGTGAGGGAATCCTCCTTGTTCTCGAAGTCTGGCTCGTCTAGTTAGGCACCACGAAGATGTTCTCCTTGTTCTAGAGAGTTGCACTTCCAGTTAGGCACCTTGTTCCGGGGTGTTTAACAGATCCTACCGACTGCGCCAATTTTGTTATATTGCTTGCCACAATAATAACTTTTTAAAAAAAACTTTATTTGAATTACATGAAATGAAAAAATGTGAGTGAGTTTAATTTTGATGTTTACTACTGGTCGTTCTACGCTTGACGTAGAGTCATACTACACTAAATACAATTTGCTTTGAAATGTTCTTTTATAAACTATATAATGCAAGTTCAGCATGCAGGTGGGCAAGCGACAGCTTGGTCAACGGCTATTCTGCAGTATGTGCTGATAAGCGAAATATAATGCCATGAGAAAGGATGTGTCATATAATATGCACTGATATGGAAATCTTATCTGAGTAACGCTAAATAATAAAATGTAAGTTATTATAAGCTGCTATGAGTTTCATATAACATATATATATATATATATATATATATATATATATATATATATATATATATATATATATATATATATATATATATATATATATATATATATATATATATTTACATATTATTATTATTTTATTATTTTATTTATTATATTATTATTATTTTTTTTTGAGAGGTTCGACACTGGGAGATTAATATTTAACATCTAACCTCTAATGTATATCTCACAATTACTGTTGGTACTCACAGCACACAACTATATTTGAATTAATTATAATAATTAGAGCAGGAATTCTTCATTTTGGTATGAATTTCATTGTAAATGGTCTTATGGATAATAAATATCTTTATTTCATTTCACTTAGAAAACTATTCTGATGAAAACTTTTACTTGCGTTCGTAAAACCTTTGGAACGTTTTAAACGATCTATGATATCGTTCCACCTTGTACGCTAAAATTCATATTACGTCCGTGACTGACTTGTCCTCGATGCCGGTTTTAAATTCCCCGCACGGGCGCCAAATGAATATAATAGATCTTTGGATTTTAATAGCAGAATTGAATGTTACTTTAGTTTATCTCTAAATGGTACAGATGTTGCAAAATTTATTACGGGAAAGCGGCGACTGGCGTTCTCTTTGTTATCGCCCGGGCTGGCGGTGCACACAGTATGCGCCATATTTTCATTAAGAACAAAAAGAAAAACGATCTCAATGAAAGGTAAAACTAAGGCATTAATTAAATTTTTAATAACTGTAATGGATTTTGTTTTTCACTGGAAAAACGCGCGACGTGAGGCCCTTGATTAATATGTTATAATAAATCAGAGAAGTATAAATTGTACGAAGGCGAAGACCTCCTAGGTTCCGGAGATTTTCCCTAAATCTAAACCAAAGTTCTTCCATTCAAAACAAAATTTGTGACAAACTTGTATTTCTGTAATGCATTAATTAAATCCTGATATTTCAGATAGCCTGACTGCTTCCTTAAAATTTCTTAGTAACTTACTCTGCGGTACGTTTATTGGAAACATATTTCACCCTAGTTCTTTCTTCTGGTTCATTGTAAATTTCTCGTCCAGTATATCACTATTAACAACTCTCCTTATACGTTGACCTCTTACACCGTATATTCTATCGCCAGTAAACAAGACACTGCACTTAAAAACAAAACACTAACGTTCACATAAAGTGGCTCACACTTCTCAACTCGCAACACTATCGGTATTCATCTAATAAAATGCAATTCATAGGATACTTCGATTACCAAAATAATTATTATAAAACGAGTCATATCCTGTTAAATTATGAAAGAATAACAAATGGAGAGTTTCTTTTACATATATTTTCCCCTGATATGATTGAATAGAACTGATGATAACGCATTTGTGAAACACCTAATTATTTAAATAAATATAGACTTACAAGATCAACCGTCTCAAAATAAAATGAAAATACCACCAAGTGTATGGAGATATTAGGTTAGTGGTTAGTGACTAAAGTAGCCAGATTTATTAATGATTTTTGGAAATAATAGGTCGCATTCTTCCTGTTATTATCAATAGAAGTAAGACATCATATTTAATATAGAAATCATATAGGAATGTAAAACCAGGAGGAATGTAAGACTGCCGTAATATTGATCCTCATGGGATCCTGAGAAACAAGCAAGCAATCAAAGCAAGTAAAAATAATGAGGACAATTTGGAAATAGATAGGTATCCATTATTAATTATTGTTAATTAAATTGGGTGGCTCACTTTCTTTTCAAATTAATATATTTCCTCCTGACCGTGACCGTACAGAATATAAACCCGTGGCGTAATGATTCTGTAAATTGCGTAACACGATTAATTATAATTTAATATTATGTCATGTAACAATTTTTCATCGCTCGTTCCACGTTTTAAATTAGCGGGAATGTAATTAATAGAACATAAACCTCCAGCAGAATTGACTTAGTTTACTCAGTTAAGTTAAAATTAATGGGGAAAATGTTATTCTTTATGTGGCGGCAAGCTCCATTAGCCGTTTCAGGCCTAATAGACAACTACTACATAAAAAAATCATAAATGTTGAAACGAATTAGAACACAGCAAGTATATCTTAATAATTTTAATCGATCGACTATATTGAAGCCCATCATCACCGCCGCGCCGGCAGGGTGACAAGCTGCATATCAGTATATATAATTCAATGCCCTGTCCAAGAATAGCAACCCGTGAAAGACAGAAGAGGGTACTCGTTCTGTAAATTAATCACCATAATAGCCATTAGAGATGTCTCTCTGATCGCGTGTTCCCCACAGGATAGCATCGACGGCCGGTAGCAAATTTAGTTGGCATAAACCTGGACGTTGTAAATTACCCTAGTCCGTAACATTGGCTAGACTGTAAATACTTTTTTCGTTTGATAAGAAAATTGGACAAAATAAGACAGGGTAACATATTAGTAAGACTCATTTTCTTATTATATTTGCTCTCAAAATCAAGGCAGTAACGCCAAGCAACACTGACAACTGATATTCTTAATCTCAAAGCAAAATGTGGTGTCATTTAAAAAAATGGCGAGATAATTTCTTCTTCCTATTTTTCCAAAGTTTTAAAAATCGATATCTCAGTCTAAAGGTAATAATTGGTATGGTTGCTGAAATAAAAATGTCAATGGCGTCATTAAACACGAAAATTATCCAGTAGCCCTTTAAAGACATAAAATTGACCTGTCGTTATTATGTTATTGTTATTTCGGAAAAAAAATACCTCCATTATTCCAAGCTTTTGGCGAGCACTAGGTAGATATCTGTAAAATTTTAGTTCCGAACTATCATAGCTAATTTAATTCTACTCTTGTTCTTCCTTGCCTTTTTCCGTGGAATCGCATGACAGTTTTTCCTTTTATTAGGTGGTAATATTTGAGTGGACTTATTACTCTGATCATTTATGCTTCTATTTATATGTGTAGGTAGGTACTGTCTTGGTTTTAGAAGATCTTAACAAACCAAGAATTTAGAAGATCTTAATAAATACAACGAATTATTGAGAACACCGGCCAAAAATTCTTTTTATTAGTAATAGTTTTACTGCTGGCCAAGATGAAATTCCACCCTATTTTTTAAAATTATGTAGTCTTTTCCACTTTCACTAATTTACAAAAGGTCTGTAGACTCGGGGTAGTTCCCCGAATTATGGAAGTTGAATGGAAGTTTTGTATTTTTGGTATTTAAATCAGGCGATAAGTGAAATATATCAAATTGTAGACTGATTTGCGGCCTTAGCTCAGCAGGTATTATGTCTCTAGTAGCTATTCTATCCGTTTATATTATAATAGTATTACTTTCCCATATAAACATGTTATTTATCCTGGTCGAAGTTCCGAGACTAATCTATTGCTGTTTAATAATTATGTTGTTCAAAGTATGGAAAATGGTGATCCTTTAGTCAATTGCATCGACTTACAAGCTATATGGATTCTCGAAAAGCCTTCGATCGTATTAACCAAAAATTATTTCGGACAAAGCTTGAATCATACGGGATATTATTGCTATACGGGTAATTTATTGCTATCCCTTCAATCATACTTATTGATAGAACTCAAATTATAAATTAAAAGAATTTTCATCCCGGGAAATGAATTTATCATCTGCTGTCCCTCAAGGAAGCCATTTGGGTCCAATATCATTTTTGTTATTTATAAATTACATTTCTAATTGGATAAAATATTGTAGATAACTAATAATAATATATTATTATTAGTTATGGTGTAAGACTAACGATGTCTTTAAATGTGTTTTTTCTCAGATTAGCACACAAATAATATTATACTTGAACGAGTAAACATGGTTGCGTACTTAGGAATAAAATGTGATAGCTCTTTGAGATTCGAGGTCCATAATGAACATATTTTAACATAGATAAGAGATATTTTTATATGTAAGGAAAGTATCTATATGTTTAAGGCACGCATATGAAAGTTTACAGATCGAGCGAAGTGACTTCTACAATTCATATAAGTATGTATCTATGTATGTATATGGGTCGGGGTGAACTAGTTTTTTACTTCCACTACAGCACTTACGCCTCATTAGGCCATTTGTGCATTCCTCCTTTTGACTTGAGTACGTTTCTTCAAACCATCCTATTTATTACGGGTGGCAAAGTCTCTACAATTGTTATGTGTGATAGTATGGTTCTGAGTTACCGAGATTTATTACTCTGGTCCTCATTACCATTTATCTGGGACCACGCATCCGCGGCAGATGTTTAGTGTTCCCAGGTCTCAGTTGGATTGCCACAACCCATCCCCAAGCCTGCCTAGGTCACCCATTCAAGTGCCACCAACGCCCGCCTTTAACTTCGAAGATCCGAAAGCTTACCAGTCAAGTCTCGCGGCTAGGCTGTCCCCTTTAAATTCATATAAGTGCCTTAAACATGATTTTCGCAAGTGTATCATACAATATTTTTTTCTCATTCATGTAATAAAAGAATAGAAAACGAATTTTGACACAATGCAATGAATTACTTTCTATATTTAGTATAAGAGTGCCAAACTATGCAACTAGATCGATTAAACTATTTCACTCCTCAAGTCAATATCGCACAAATATCGTGCTGCACTCTCCTATCAGCGAAATTGTAAATGATGTGAATTGACTGCCATTTAACATCGACATTTTCAATGTTTCATGGTATCAATTAATTAATTTTATTAAGGAGTTGACCTAAACCTACTTTTCTGTTTTTAATAGATTAAAATTTATTTTATTACGTGCTTAAAATTTTTGTTATGCTTACTTCATATTTATGCATTTTTAATCTACGTACTTATCGGTATGATTGTATTTTCTTTTCATTGTATAGTGCAGGTTATACCTGTACATACACAATATATTAAATAAATATATATAGCAGATGTTTTTAGAGACTTTTCCCAAGTGTCTTAGCTTCTTGTTGAACGACGACGTTTCGACAGAATTACATCTGCAATCTACAGGTTTTTGTATATATATATATATATATATATATATATATATATATATATATATATATATATATATATATATATATATATATATATAGCTCTCTGCTCGAACAGCGTGTGTGGATCGATTCCCCGCACCGCACCGGTGCGAAATAAATTTTCAACAATTTATCCCCAAGATCTAACAAATGAGGTTTTCCAGGTTTCCCTCACTCATTCACTGAATGGTGGTTAGAATTTATCAACCTAAATCGATCCTGGTCGCACATGCGGCTCGCGAAATAATAATATGCCGCCCCCTCTCCCGCTCAAGTCTCTGACTTCTGGGCTAACCATTGTGGTTAGAATGAGGAGTAGAGATATTATTATTATTATTTTTATTTATTTTTTTTTTGTGCTGGTCGGTCCCCCCTGGCCTCCGACTAGTCCAGAGAGTCCCTCCAGCCTCGTTACTCAACGACCACTCCCCACGTCCGCGGGGTAAGTGGTCATTGAGGTCGCAACTCATGTGTCCTGAGTAGACGCAACGAACCAAGTATGACGGCCTTCTGCATCTTCCCAGCGATGACTTCTGCCGATTGACGGCATGCCGGGATGGTTCTTAATTCTGAGAGCAATGATTGTCGCATACCTCCGAGAGAGCCAATAATAAGAACCACCATTTTAACAGAATAACCCGGGTACAGCCTGCGGAGTTCGGAGAGTAAATCTCGATATTTTGTCCGTTTGTCCTCCTCTTTCAAGACGATGTTCTTTTCAGCCGGAGCCGAAAACTCTATAACAAACATCGTCTTGAGTTGGTGATCGAGGAGGACTATGTCAGGCTTATTGGCTTGTATCCGCCTGACGGTGGGGAATGAATAGTTCCAGTATATCCGGGACCTCTCATTCCCTACAACGGACTCAATATCCCCCGGAGCATAGGGCAACACCGGTGTCTGATCTATACCGTACGAGTGCCGTAGGTGATAATACAGCACTCGTAATGCCGCGTTATGTCGATGGATATAGGCAGAGACCGCATATGCTGGACAAGCTGACAGCAAATGCATAATGGTCTCTGGGGCCTGACGACAAGCTCTGCAGCTAACGTCAGGCACTTCTATACCCATCACGCGGCTTCGGTAGACCAGGGTGTTCAGTACACCATCTTGGCAAGCTAATATAAAACCGTCAGTCTCTGACTTCAGCCCAGCTGACCTCAAAAAGCTAAAGGTCAGCTTTCGAGATAAGCCTAAGTCTTCTATATTTCTATAGTAGACTCCGTGCAATGGCTTATCCCTGTGCTGCTGAAAACGAAGTGTATTTCCAGCAGCCCGAAGGTGGGCTTTCAACCGAGCAGGGTCCAACTCGGTGACAGAGTTTGGATTATTCCGCTCGGTGTCGAAGTCGAGACCTAGGCTATTAGCTGCTCTTTGTGCTGCCCTATATATAAAAGCTCCTACGCCAGCTCCTTCATGGTCTTTGACCATGAGGAATAGGGGATCCGAACTCCTGATAATCTTACAGGCCGTGTTCAGAGTTACTCTGTTGTGGAGACACTCCAATCCCAAGAGTCCACGGCCTCCCTGTTGTCGTGGGAGATATAACCGCGGAACGGACGATCTCGGATGCAAACTCCGACAGAGATGCATCATTTTGCGGGTACCTACGTCGAGTTGCTGCAGCTCCTCCTGTGTCCATTTTATTACTCCAAAGGAGTAGAGTAGAATCGGAACGGCAAGCATATTTGTCGCCGACACCTTGTTGGACCCCGACAGCTCTGAGGACCAGATCTGTCGGAGCAAGTGTCGGTACTTGCCGCGGAGAGCGTCTTTTGTAATATTTACCTCCTGGATGTGACTTTGTGGCACACCCAGGTAGGTATACGTCTCTCCGGCATCAAGGTGGTGTAAGATGCCTCCGTCTACTAGCTGCGCATCATCTCCGTAGTCCCCACATCGTCCTCTCTTGAGATGAATCAGTACACATTTATCCAACCCAAACTCCATACCAATATCCGCTGTGTACTCTTGCGCCACTCGGAGGGACTGTTGTAAATCCCTTTCCCCGGAGGCATATATCTTAAGGTCATCCATATAAAATAAATGAGTGACCTTATGCCTCCTGTTTCCGGGTGGGCCGCAGTTGTAGCCACGGGTTCTTCTAAGTGCAACAGATAACGGCAGGAGTGAGATGCAGAAAAGGAGGGGACTCAGGGAATCCCCCTGGAATACACCCCGCCTAAAGATAACCGGCTCCGTTTGAACCCTGCTATCACCAGATGTAATGGTGAAGCGGGTTCTCCAGAGCGGCATCAGTTGTTCTATACATCTCACTATTGGATCTGGCACCGCAAGGCATTGGAGCAAGTGAATTATTAGCTCATGTGATGTTGTATCAAATGCCTTGCGATAGTCGATCCAGGCCATAGAAAGGTTTCGCTTGTACTGCCTGGAGTCCTGCGTGATACATCTGTCGATCAGCAGGTTCTCCTTGCAGCCAGCTACGCCTCTCTTAGAACCTCTCTGCTCGTATATCTGTTGGTAGACCCCGTCAACTGCCATGAGTACACGCATGTTCAAGATGCGTGTAAACATCTTGTAACATGTGTTCAGACAGGTTATTGGTCTGTAGTTTTTTGGGTCAGACAAATCTCCGTTCTTTGGGATGATCACTGTTCGCCCCTCGACGAACCAGGCCGGAATCTGCTGCTCTCCATTCAGCCAGTCGTTAAAAATCCTGGCTAAATGGTGGTGGATCTGAATAAATTTCTTCCACCAATAAGTGGGGATCCTATCAGGACCCGGAGCAGCAAAGTTCTTTGAGCCCTCAAGAGCCCTCCGAACTTCTTCCGGGGTTATCGATTGGTGCAGTTCTTGGAGCTCTGGCTGTTGATGTCTTCCACAGAAGACCTCAAACTGCGCCAGGGCTGGAGTGTCTCTAATTAGTGGATGAGAAACCTCATATATTCCCTTCCAGAAGTTTTCAACCCGTTCTACCGTCGGCGGATTTTCGACTACACGCGGAGGCGGTTTGAATAAGCTAGAAGGTTTCTCGCGGAATTGTTGGTTTTCCGCGAGACTTCTAGCTCGCCTCACTAGTGACTTTTTCGTAGCCACTAGCGCCCGTATTTTGTCAAGCCAGTGCTGTTTGGTAGTTAACAGCACCGCTCTATTTAGTGTGTGGTGGAGTCGTCTTAAATATGCGGCCCAACGCCGTACTTTAGTAGTATAAGGCCTATTGGCCAAGATGTAATCCATCACACACTGGATACGGGACGCGTGTTGTCTTGCCGAATGGATCTTCGCTTCAATCTGGCGCACCCGCCCAAGGATTCTGTCATTCGGAGACACGCGTATGTTACGTCTCTCCGACTGACATAGCCCCAAGGCAGCATTGTAAACTGCACAATTGATGCACCAGATATCCGCGTCTTCTGGAAGAGTTTCCCGAAGCTCTGCATCCACTCTCACCAGTTCTTGTGGTGGCAGGGGCTTGTATAGGCGTAGCGCCCTGCGGGTTCTTAAGCTCTCTATGTCCAGAGGTATGTAGGCAACCTCCTCCGCCAAGGCTTCCGGTTCTAAAACCAGTTGCTCCCGCATTGGAGGCGCCCTAATATGGCCCCTGCGTCTTAAGTAGGATACATAGTCCCTTAGGTGTTGGGCGGAAAAGGCGCGATGCTCTGGGTGCATATCACACCACAGAGCATGCATCCGCGCCATGTATCCCCTGCGTAGGGGCTCACTACTCTCATAAACGTGCAGAAGGTCATCCCTTAGCTCGTCTGTCCACTCAAAACGTCCTTGTCCATTGCGGTCGTCATCATGTTCAGGCCTGTGTCCTGGGGCCCCACCACCTTGCCTATGACCCCCATCCGGGAGGGGTCGATCGTGGGGGCCTCTTCCTCGGGGCCTGGGAACCGAGTGTAGGGGTGGCAAGGAGGTTAACCTGGCCACCCCCGGCCGGTATCAGGGGAATCTAGCGAATCCCCCCGGGTGCGCCTGAGCTACCGGTCCGATTCGCACCATCGCTAGGGTAAGTGGTGGCGCTACTCACCAAAGGTCTGTGATTATTATTATTATTATTATTATTATTATTTTTTTTTTTTTGTGCTGGTCGGTCCCCCCCGGCCTCCGACTAGTCCAGAGAGTCCCTCCAGCCTCGTTACTCAACGACCACTCCCCACGTCCGCGGGGTAAGTGGTCATTGAGGTCGCAACTCATTTGTCCTGAGTAGACGCAACGAGCCAAGTATGACGGCCCTCTGCATCTTCCCAGCGATGACTTCTGCCGATTGACGGCATGCTGGGATGGTTCTTAATTCTGAGAGCAATGATTGTCGCATACCTCCGAGAGAGCCAATAATAAGAACCACCATTTTAACAGAATAACCCGGGTACAGCCTGCGGAGTTCGGAGAGTAAATCTCGATATTTTGTCCGTTTCTCCTCCTCTTTCAAGACGATGTTCTTTTCAGCCGGAGCCGAAAACTCTATAACAAACATCGTCTTGAGTTGGTGATCGAGGAGGACTATGTCAGGCTTATTGGCTTGTATCCGCCTGACGGTGGGGAATGAATAGTTCCAGTATATCCGGGACCTCTCATTCCCCACAACGGACTCAATATCCCCCGGAGCATAGGGCAACACCGGTGTCTGATCTATACCGTACGAGTGCCGTAGGTGATAATACAGCACTCGTAATGCCGCGTTATGTCGATGGATATAGGCAGAGACCGCATATGCTGGACAAGCTGACAGCAAATGCATAATGGTCTCTGGGGCCTGACGACAAGCTCTGCAGCAAACGTCAGGCACTTCTATACCCATCACGCGGCTTCGGTAGACCAGGGTGTTCAGTACACCATCTTGGCAAGCTAATATAAAACCTTCAGTCTCTGACTTCAGCCCAGCTGACCTCAAAAAGCTAAAGGTCAGCTTTCGAGATAAGCCTAAGTCTTCTATATTTCTATAGTAGACTCCGTGCAATGGCTTATCCCTGTGCTGCTGAAAACGAAGTATATTTCCAGCAGCCCGAAGGTGGGCTTTCAACCGAGCAGGGTCCAACTCGGTGACAGAGTTTGAATTATTCCGCTCGGTGTCGAAGTCGAGACCTAGGCTATTAGCTGCTCTTTGTGCTGCCCTATATATAAAAGCTCCTACGCCAGCTCCTTCATGGTCTTTGACCATGAGGAGTAGGGGATCCGAACTCCTGATAATCTTACAGGCCGTGTTCAGAGTTACTCTGTTGTGGAGACACTCCAATCCCAAGAGTCCACGGCCTCCCTGTTGTCGTGGGAGATATAACCGCGGAACGGACGATCTCGGATGCAAACTCCGACAGAGATGCATCATTTTGCGGGTACCTACGTCGAGTTGCTGCAGCTCCTCCTGTGTCCATTTTATTACTCCAAAGGAGTAGAGTAGAATCGGAACGGCAAGCATATTTGTCGCCGACACCTTGTTGGACCCCGACAGCTCTGAGGACCAGATCTGTCGGAGCAAGTGTCGGTACTTGCCGCGGAGAGCGTCTTTTGTAATATTTACCTCCTGGATGTGACTTTGTGGCACACCCAGGTAGGTATACGTCTCTCCGGCATCAAGGTGGTGTAAGATGCCTCCGTCTACTAGCTGCGCATCATCTCCGTAGTCCCCACATCGTCCTCTCTTGAGATGAATCAGTGCACATTTATCCAACCCAAACTCCATACCAATATCCGCTGTGTACTCTTGCGCCACTCGGAGGGACTGTTGTAAATCCCTTTCCCCGGAGGCATATATCTTAAGGTCATCCATATAAAACAAATGAGTGACCTTATGCCTCCTGTTTCCGGGTGGGCCGCAGTTGTAGCCACGGGTTCTTCTAAGTGCAACAGATAACGGCAGGAGTGAGATGCAGAAAAGGAGGGGACTCAGGGAATCCCACTGGAATACACCCCGCCTAAAGATAACCGGCTCCGTTTGAACCCTGCTATCACCAGATGTAATGGTGAAGCGGGTTCTCCAGAGCGGCATCAGTTGTTCTATACATCTCACTATTGGATCTGGCACCGCAAGGCATTGGAGCAAGTGAATTATTAGCTCATGTGATGTTGTATCAAATGCCTTGCGATAGTCGATCCAGGCCATAGAAAGGTTTCGCTTGTACTGCCTGATAATTTTACAGGCTGTGTCCAGAGTTACTCTGTTGTGGAGACACTCCAATCCCAAGAGTCCACGGCCTCCCTGTTGTCGTGGGAGATATAACCGCGGAACGGACGATCTCGGATGCACACTCCGACAGAGATGCATCATTTTGCGGGTACCTACGTCGAGTTGCTGCAGCTGCTCCTGTGTCCATTTGATTACTCCAAAGGAGTAGAGCAGAACCGGAACGGCAAGCATATTTGTCGCCGCCACCTTGTTGGTCCCTGACAGCTCTGAGGAGCAGATCTGTCGAAGCAGGTGGCGGTACTTGCCGCTAAAACCTACTTTATTATACACTGAGCTCGTAAAGTTTGGAATAAATTCAATTAATCGTTATTGAAGGATTTTCATCGTTATTGAAGGTTGAATGGTTCGAATTTCATTGCGAATTCTGTCCTTTAATTCTTCGATGGTATTTGGTCTATTGAAATAGACTTTGCTCTTTAAATAGCCCCATAAAAAGTAGTCTAGGGGAGTGAGATCTGGAGATCTAGGGGGCCATTCGATAGTTCCCCTGCGACCAATCCAATGGTTAGGAAATACATGGTTTAAATAATCGCGAACGATCACTGCAAAATGGGGTGGTGCACCGTCTTGTTGGTACCACATCGTGTGATGGGGCAGATCTGGATCTACGTCATTTGGGTAAAGTACCGCAAGTGCAGGGACTAAGTCGTCTCTTAAAAATTCTAAATATATTTCACCTGTTAATACGCCTTCAAAGAAAAATGGGCCCAAAATACGATTACCTACAATACCAGCCCAAACGTTAACTTTTTGTGGAAACTGACTACGAGTTTCCATTTTCCAGTGTGGATTTTCAGGAGACCAATATCTACAGTTTTGCCGGTTAACTGTGCCGTCGAGATAAAAGGTAGCCTCATCAGAAAAAACAATATTGCGTAAAAATCCGTCGTCATCAATCAGGCGTTGCAACATGGTTTGACAAAACTGTAACCTACGGTCAGGATCATCTTCGTTTAACTCTTGGACCAAAACCACTTTATACGGATGCCATTTGTTCAATTTCAAATATTTCAAGACGGAGCTTTGAACTATTCCGTTGTTTGCCGCCACTTGGCGGGTGGGTAAATGGGGATTTTCTTGAAGCTCTAGTAGAACATTCAATTTAACATCTTGTTGCACTGGTGGACGACCCGTTCTAGGGCGATCTCTCGTATGACCCACTTCTAAAAACTTTTGTTCTATTTTGCTAACGGTGGACTGTGTAATTGGTTCTCTGTTTGGATATTTGTTGTTAAATAAACGGCAAACTTCTACTTGTGTGCGAGCTCTGTCCCCGTAACCGATCATCATCAAAATTTCGATTCTTTCCCTTTCACTCAAACGACGGACCATTTTTAAATAAAATGAATTATGATGGAATAATGATTAATCAACTTACTTAATGATATTATTCAACTGATTAAAACACAAACTTGCGAGGAAAAACTTCAAAATTGTGACAACTGTCAAAACTGTTGTTTTTCCTGCGCTTTCTTGATAAATGATTAGCATTTGGTCATCGCTTGTATAATTCATTTTTAAAACTTTGCAACCGAATATCTCGAAAACTTTAATGTTAAAGGTACTATGTTTTTGACATATTCGCACTCAGAAAAATGTGCTCTATCGAAATCCGTGAAAAAAAATATGGGTTGTCATTTAAAAAAATTGTCGATGACGTCATAGCTCAAAAACGAACAAAACAAAAAAAAATCGATGGCTGAAAAAAGTGACATTTTATAAAATAAAGTTGACGTGTCCGAGGATTTCCTGTGAAAATCCTTCAATAACGATTAATTGAATTTATTCCAAACTTTACGAGCTCACTGTATATATATATATATATATATATATATATATATATATATATATATATATATATATATATATATATATATATATATATATATATATATATATATATATAAATATATAATACCTATTCATATATTCATATATGGAATAGTTGAAGAGCAATTTTGTATTAAATTCGTAAAACCATAGTTCTTTTGCTACTCGTGCAAATTACATCCTGAAGTTCATTAAAAAGCGTCGACTTGGCACGACATTCCCTATGCACCACCGCAATATTCGTTTCACAGATGACTTCGCAATTATCCCAAGTCAATCTCAGTTTTCGACATGTACAGTTTCCGAGGAATCGCGAATTTTCTAATGCAAACAAGAAACATGAACTTGGGATCAAGGGACAATTAACTACCGCCCAGTGCAGTTGGGGATATTTCTATACTCGCCCCGCTAACTACATCTGAAGGCATGTATCCCGATAGACACACGTGCGTATATCTCACGGTAGCATATATTGTAAATGTACTTCAGAGAGCCACCCTCGCATTTCAAGCGTCCCCTACTAATTTAAATATTACCTGAGCAGCTCGCAGATAGCACATGCTGCAGACTCAGGATACGTACGTGTATTCATGCTATGTCGAAGTTGGCTTCTTATGAATGTCTAATAGTCTAATATACTGAGATAGTTTCTATATGTGACAACAATGTATAGGGTAAAGCAAGGAGAGATGGTACACAAGGAGAGAAGGACCAAGGACAACTCGCGATGTTCTGCATCGTGGAAACGTCTAAGTCGGTACGGTGAACACAACCCACAACCCACGTATCTCGTAGTTTATCAATAGTTAGTAGGTCGTTGTTTTCGAATCAAAGAAAAAAATTGTTAGTATCATTTTGGCCGCCGTTTAAAGTAATTTAAGACGTTTCAAGCGAAATTTTTGTATTGTAGTAATCAAACGTACTTTCTAGTGTACACCTGTGTAAAAGCAATAATTACAAAACGTCTGGTTCTGTACAAACTGCCTGATCCATCTCTCCTACGCTTTTAGGAGAGAAAGACCAGCATGTGTAACATCTGCAAAATACATTACAAATCGGTCATGAACATGACTCTTCTTCTGCAGAATCCGATTACATGATTTTCGACGATTCATCCAGTGGAGAGGAGCGTTTGAGTGATTTGGAAAACGAATACGTTGGGTGCAATGAAGATTATTGAAAAACGAAGAAAAAAGACGATAAGATGTGATGTCAGTGTAACCAAGAAAAGTCCATCTATTCTATCAATAATGCAGAACCATACTAGAACCGATACCAGGACAGACAGACCAATTTAGAGTTTTATTTTTTTAATTTTTTTCTGTACTACTATGATAAGTATTTCTGTTTTTAACTAGATAAAATGAATGATAAAAAGAATGAAGATATATTATTTTCCTATATTTTTTATATTTTTTTATACTTTTAAATAAAGAAGATATTTTATGTTTGGTAAAACGTGTGCCATCTCTCCTCGCTTTAACCTATAGATAGAGTATATAGATTGCGCTATTTAAACACACAATTGTAACGAACTATTTTGTCCTCAATTGTTCAAAAGTTAGAGCAATTTTAACTTTATATATTTCGAAATTTTGTACTTATAGTATACGTACTTATATACTTAATAAACGTAACGTACGTAACTTATAAAAACTTAACTACCTATATGTATTTAACATACTATTTATACATATATAATTACGTGTATATTGCTTTGTTTATAGTTAGTGCAGTAGAATAATGGAAATTACGAGTTAGCCTTTTTCTAAAATCTCGGAAATTGCACATACTTATAGTTAAACTTTTGAACGAATGAAAATATAATACTAAAATATTATATATTACTGAAGGAAATTTTATGTTCTACAATATTCTTCTTATGATTTTTTTCGTAGAAAAAAAGGCATACCTAGCTAGGTAGTCAAATAAGGCAAAGAAAATCAGGCAATTTTTTTTCAAAAGTAGCGAATTATGAGAGCGGATATCTCAGAAACTAGCGAGATAGCGAGATAACAGAAATATGATTGTAATAAATTTTATGGCTGATTTTGTCGTCTCTAATTTTGTATAGAATGGCCTTAGCTAGGACGCAGAGTTTTCGACATGTAAGCGAAAAATCGAGAAAGGGCACCTTTTACGTACGCCCCAGCACTCCGCTCATCTCCTAGGAGTGGGGACTTTTTTAAGTACGTCTAAACTGTATATTTTTAATATTTTAATATTTCTCTACAAGACTTTCGATGTATGTTATTTAATATTAGCAGGAATATTTCGCAATAGTTTGAACGGTTTGATAATAAAAATCAGTGACATATATACTTTTTTCAGCCCCTTTTATTTTTCAAAATATTTTACAGTTCAATTTTTCGGTTCAATATTTTTGTAAAAGCTATTCAGACATACCAAACTAAACCCCCCCACTCCACCCACTGGGGCGGGGGTGGTCCCAAACTTTTTTTTGTATACCGGCTACATGTCGCTCAAATCGACGGTCTAAAAATAATAAAGCGGAAGCAGTCCCGGGACAAATATTTTGAAAAATATGCGTCGTATCGGAAAACAAAAAAATAGGGGTTCAATATTTTTGAAAAAACTATTCAGACATACCAAACTCAACCCCTCCACTCCACCCACTGGGGCGGGGGTGGGGGTAACTGGGTGGAGCGGGGGGGTTGAGTTTGGTATGTCTGAATAGTTTCTCAAAAATATTGAACCCCTATTTTTTTGTTTTCCGATACGACGCATATTTTTCTAAATATTTGACCGTCTCGGGACTTTTTTGACACCCGGTATATCATTAGTATATCAATAGCTTTAATCCATTATGTATAAATGCCTTAATATTCATTGCTGCCTTAATACATATATCCAAAGTTCGAGTACTTCATTTACATGTCACTACTGCCTCTTGCTCCTTTGGAGTCCATTCCTCCTAATATCAATCCTTCCAGGATTCTAAATAGTATACAGAGTGTTCCTACATTAATGCGAAATATTAAGTGAATTTTCAGCACAAATTAAGGAGGTCTCTCATATATTTTTCTCATTTTTTTTATGTATACCAATCTACTATATATTATGTCGGCGCACTTTATTTGCGGAATACAAGAAAGCTGAACTTCCGAATTGAACTGTCTCTTGACGTATCTATTATTTGTTATTAACTGTTTTGTAATTGTACTAAAATTTAGTGAAAATATATTTTACAGTTTTTTTAAATATTCCATAATAATATAAAATCCCTTTATTTGCTTTTCTTCATGCTTAATAATTCTCTGTGTTTCTATAATGGTTTCTATAAAGGTTTGTATGTGCTTTATTATATTATGTATATGTTTCAATTGCGGAAGTACGAAAGTAAAAAGTAGGCAAGTCTTGTAAAACAAAAGCTTTGTCTTTAAAGGAGATGCCGATAGTATGCATGGATGGCCGCTTTGTTTACTTTTTACGCGATTTCAATTGAGATCGAATGCACTTTACCTTGAGACAGAAGTTCTTTTAATCCCTCAGGTAAACTATGAGAGCCTTACCTTCGGGATTAAAAGTACTACTTCAGTCCCGCCACGTATAATATACTATTAAAGTTTAATTAGATCTTTCTCTATATGAAAATGATACCTTTATCTAAATTAGGTGTAATCAAATGAATTCAAAAAATTGTGAGGTATGGCTGCATCGTTTCGGAATATATTTTAATAGAGCTGATTTTCCGAACGTACTGAAATATGGTTTCTTCTGCTCTAATGCCTACATCTATCAATATATCTGTTGGAGTATATGACATGGAAAGGATTTATCGTACATTGAATGGACGTGTCGCAAATTTTTATCAAGAAATATGATGAAGGCGCCGGGGAGAACAATATGAGAATCAATATTTGTTAATTTAATGGAAATTATGATGTAATAATACACTGCGTAGTTTGTCTAATAATTCCGTGTTCCGATTGACTAATCCAATTAGCGTATATAATAACTATATACAATTATTATATTACATTTGGTACATGTTCATTAATTATTTAGTATTGTAATGTATCTTTGCGAAATGTAGTACATATCTGCAGGAAAGCGTATTTTCATTGTTTTAGTCATTATACCTATGTTAAATTTCCGTTGATTTGTAGGGGAGAATGGGGCGACTGCGAGCAATTAATTTTGAAAGCCCATTACTTCTTAATTATAGGGAGAGGAGATCTGGATTTAGTGTACGTATTCATTATACTTTTGCCTAGAACATTATGGAACAGGGGTCGTTTAAAAATTATAATTTTAAATTAAACACTATTAAACAAAACACTTATTTAATAGTTAGTATATTTCATTTAATATGCATAAAAATTAATATGTAATTAAGAATAAAATAATAAACAACCGTTCTTAAATTCAATATGCAATATCCGACAATTTTTTTTTCACAAAATGATCTTTGAAAATATATTTTTTACAAAATTATATTTTAGCAAATCGTCGCCCCAGAACCAGACTATTCCATGTCTATTTTTTAAAATTTTACAGGAGACGATTTTCAAAGTTTGAAAGCTAAGATATCATAATAGTAAATGTATTGTGGTATAATTTTATTTGTGTTGGTAACTATATGCTATGTACTTTTAAACAAATGCAGTTTGCAATAAATAGTGACAACGAATTTTGAGAAAAAAAAATATGCAAAAAAGTATATTTGGACATTGAATAATTTGGACTAATAATTGCGTTAGTAATTTCTTATGCAATGTATTCTATCCATATCTGTATTAAAGAAAATTAATAAAAACAATGCAAGTTTAGTGGTATAATGTTTATAATAATAAAAAACAACTTAAACTTATTAGAATTATTGAAAAATAGTTGAATATTTTATTTCAAATAACAAACTAAAATAAACATTTTGACATCAAACTCAGAACGTCTAAAAATCTTTAATGATACATTTCCAGAATTATAAATCCACTGCTGAAAAATGATTCGTTAAGGATCTGATATGTGAAATTTTGTCTTGCGAAAGAGGTTGAGGGGGAGGCTGAACCATGGGATCTTGAATCTCCTGCAGAAACGCCTTGGAAACATTTTGCCTGTCACTACCTTTTAAGAATGCCACTCGGTGCAAATCCACTTCGCTAAACTTCAGTTTATATTTTAAGATGTTCAAGTTATTTTCATAAGAAAGCTGGACAACATCTTTATATGGGACTTTAGAGAGAGTCATACTCCTTGCTAAAATTTTAAAATCCAAAAAATTTTGTTTTTGCATTTGAATTAGTGTATAAGGCTTCTTAGATCTTGCATTCTTAATAGCTTTAAAAATGGCGAGTGGACTATGCAATTCCAATTTGTTCAAATGCCGGTCCAAAACACTATGCATGGCATCAACTTCTTGGACACAGCTGTGGCCAGGCACTTGAAATTTCTGCGTAATAGATTTCACTGTCGGGTGTTCTTTAAGAAAATACAATAAAGTTGCAGACATGTGAGAATTTTTATTTTGTGGCACACATGAATCTGACCACAAAATTATTGTTTTAAGGTTAGGCCTTTCTTCCAAAAGTTTTTTAAGTAACAGATACAATGCACTCGCAATGTCTATACCTTTTCTTCCGCCAAGTAATTCATGCCATATTCCACAATATCCTTTCTTTTGTGCTACATCACATGCTGTTAAATTGTACACAGCAAATTTCTTTTCGTAATACGCTTTAGAAATTTGTGTCTGAGGGCAAGTTAACACGCTCTGCATATCGAAGCAAATGAGGGCTGAAGATTCATCTTCTTTACAGGTATTCACATCTTTTAACTTCTCCTCTCGGGCCGACAGCTTTGCTTCTATGTGCATCCTGTATTTTTCCTCTAGCTGATCACTAATTAAAGCATTTTCTTGCTTTTTTGAATATCGTACTCAGAACATTTGTCACACAGATCTTTTTTTGGTTTATGGAAGCCAATATTATATTCTTCATTAAAAATATGGGAATACAACCATTTTTTTCTGGAATCAAGTTGTTCTCTCTACAGTACTGTACATACAGATCATACATTTTACTTAAAGATAATGTTCTTTCCAAATATTTCCTTGAGGAACTCCTGCAATAATGAGCAGGAACGCAGGGAAACATGTCTATATGATCTCTTATCGTAAGCTAGTTATTGAGCCCCTATGATCTTTACTCGGCGTTGTTGTAATACCTGCACGTTTATGAGTATAGAAATAGGATATTCTGATTTGGCTTATAGCCAAAACGCCTAAATAAAAAGCCTTACACACGCGTATTTTTTTATCGTTTTTTATAAAATAATATTTAAACGAATACGTTTTTGTTTTTTTCGCTCTTCATGTCGATTTCTTTTCCTATCTACTAAACATCTTTCAGTTGTTTTGTCATAAAAAAAACTTTTTTCGCTGTCAGTATTGTTCCAAAATTCTTTGTGAATTAACGATACATCGTCTTCACTAAAATGGTCCAGGCATTTGAAACGACAATTTACACAGTTTCTTTTAGGATTTTTTTTGGGAACAATGCCACCCTTGCAGCTCTTATATTCCTGACCTGATTGACGCAGTCTTTTTCTTATATTTTTTTTCCATTTCCTAGAATCTCGTTTCCGATTTCTTGTATTTTTATCATCAAACACAAAAGCACTAGTAGTGCTGAAAATTAATATACGTTTTAATATTATGTACCTAACATTAAAAGTATTAAAAATACCTGGCCGCCTGAATATCTAAATTTGCCGGACTATTGGAATGATTCAAATTTACTGGACTAATTGTATCACGTCCATCTACGGGGGCATTTATGCTTCTTTGATTTTGATCGACATGTTCATTCTCCTTATCTAAGTTTATTTCAATATTTCTACATTCCAAATCGGATAAACTTTCATCAGTATCGTATCGACTAAAACGATTAAAATAGAAAACTTACCCTAACCTCAAAAGAAAAGTAAAGTAATAACTTACGGAGTTTCCCTTCCACGTATTGACGGCTGATATTCTGACCCAGAGTCTTGGTACGGCTCAGAAAGTTCTTCGTCACTCATATTAAACTATATTTCCGCAAAAGCAAAAATCAGCACTTAATTACAATCAAAACAAACAAGCACTAAACATAACTGCACAATAATAATAGTTTGGAGCCAACTTATTCTATGTCCACACGTGACGCGATTTCATTCATTCTTATTGGGCGAGGTCAGATAGTATATTTTGGTCCGGATTTTAATCAAGTTGAATGGACATAGAATAAAACGAACACGGCGTATCGCGATAAATATATGGGATCGACTCACTTGGAATATATTGGCATAAAGAGCTTTAAACATAGGCTATTTTGGAATTAAAACCTTAATATTAAAAAAAAATGGACATGGAATAGTCTGGTTCTGGGGCGACGAAATGTCGATATCACAGAGTATAGTGGCTCCCTCGGGATGAGTTATTGCTTTCTAACCTCTAGAGTTGAAGAGTTGTACCCTATAGTTGTACTTCAAGTGTCAGCGGCTAGTAATTTTTTTCTTAAATTAATGGGAATAAACATTTTGTACCAGAATTGATTTACTGCTCACGACTATGCAAAATTCGATTTAAGTGAGGCATATGCAGGCCCGCAGAGTAAGAGAAACTCAGAAATACATTTCCGTAGAAATTTCCTGTTAAATCTCAAGCTGTTAAATTGTCTTACATACCCTACTGTAAAGCCAGCGTTAATGGTGTTTCAATGTTCGTTATCTCGACGTTTACTATATGGAACAACTAAAACAACTAAATATAAACTAGAAGTAACCAAATTGTTGCGTCAAAACTATTCTGACAGTGGCGCTACGCAGGGTATAATACTAAGCACAATGACACTGAAAGGTTTTCTTTCTAAATTTACATTATAAACTTTGGGTTTCCTTGGATTGTGCAATGAGAAAACCTCTTAGATAATCGACTATTTCGTGCTAATAGATAATGTTTTTAAAGCACAAGTTCGATCGAGACCTCCGTAAGACATGCCGGGGATATGAATTTGTGACGTCACGACATAGCGTAATATACAATATACATAGGTTTTTATAAGTAAAACTGAATATATTTCAAAACAAACTGTTACTTATGATAAAATAACTTGAAAAGGGTACCACATCATAAAGGTACCCTAATAGACGCGTTGACTCTTAAGGAGTCTTCGCCAATAACACTAGCCCCACTAAAACCGATTGCAAAACGAAGATCTAACTATGAAATTTCATTAATTTTCTGTTTGATCTATCATTATTTTGACTGTTAATTTCATTGTTGATTATTTTTGAATAATTATTAGGGAATATATTGGAAAGAATATGACTAGTTTTAGTTAATATTGATTTTAGTGTTTTGTTACATAAAACGCATTTTTCATTCATTTCTTTTACATACCCTTCTAATTTTAAAATTATCAACTTCCGCAAAATGATCCTATGTTCCGGAATCTGGAATCTGGAATTTGTCCGGAGTGCAGATCAGAGATCCGCTGCACTTAGGCCCCATTGGGCCCCTTGTGCTTCCTCCGTGAGGGAAATGTCTCCCTAGGCCATCGACCAGCCCAATGTTGTACAACAGGTGATGATGTTGCCCAGGGGCATTTCCCTCAAATTGGCCATAAAAGGCCAACGTTCCCCCAATATGGATTCTCTGGTCGATGACACGGCGGGACATTCGCAAAGTACATGCTCGATCGTTTCATCTTCTTGTTCACATCCTCTGCAGATAGGTGTGTCACTTTGTCTCATGTTATAGAGGTGTTTCCTTACCCGGCAGTGTCCGGTTAGGATTCCTGTAACAAATCGCAGTTTACCCCTGGACATTGCCAGATAGTTCCTCGCCGTCTCTTCGCTGGGATATCTCAAGAGATTTCTGGCCAGCTGACAGCTACTTGTTTCATCCCATAACGTCTTAAATTTTTTGTGGGTGTTTTCCTTTATTAATTGGAGTTTTGATGCAACTGGTAGTATACTTGAAGGACCAGGCCCAAGGATACTCAGGCTGGCTGCCTTCTTGTCCAGTTTGTCAGCTTCTATATTGCCGTTGCATTGTGAGTGTCCTTTGACCCAGCACAGGCAGATGTTATTCATCTGACATGCTCTCACAAGTGCTTGGTGACATTCCCATGTTGATCCTTTAGTTATTTTATAATTTTTCAGGGCCAGTAGTGATTGTCTACTATCTGTGCAGATTCCTATTGCCTTGCCCGTTATTTCTCTGCGAGCAATCTCTTGTGCGGCTATGGTTATACCAGCGAGTTCTGTTTGTACTACACTGGAATTTTTATCCATAGTCCAGTTGCATGATCCTATGTTTACCTCTCTTAAAAAACTCGCTTATCGTCGTATTATTTGAAATAAGCTCATTAAATATTTAATAGGCTTGAATAGAAACGATGGTTGTTTCAAAGCACCTCTTGTTAATTTTTTAAGATATTCGCTAACCTCAACAGTCGTTTTCAGAAGAGTTGGTATATTGTATGAAAAAAATCTGAATTTGTAGTAATGTATATTAAACAATTTTCACAGCCATAAACAATTTTAATTACAGAATGTACACAATATCCGGAAATATAAAATAGTGATGATAATAGTGAATAATACTAAATAATTTAGTTTAATGTCAAACAAATTAAGAATTATTTATGAAAAGAAATGGATATTTTCAGACATGTCAAACAAAGAATCATGAACCAAATGAAAACTCTTAAGGAAAATGTACCAAACTTGGCCGACTTTACTCTAAGAAGACTTAAAACTTTTATTTTTTTCTGATTAAGGACTTGTGTCACGGAAATATAGAAATCAAAAATCTCTTGGAACAATTTTCTCTCCCATAAATTTAAGTAAAAAGTTGTCGACATTTAATACGTTATCACTGATGCGAACCCATTCCTGAAAAATAATCTCGTCCCGACTTACTAACTCATGTCGCCTTTTGTCTGGGCTTTTTCACTTAATAGGTGTTTTTTTTTGTCATATAAGACGGTTGATTCGGAAATATTGAAGGAAAAGTTTTGGTTTCTCTCTAAGGAACCTCCAAGATATAACCACCGTCCCTAATCATTCTATCTATTTTTATAATACACGACTCTGAAAAATATCTAATACAGACTACTGAATGTTTGTAGGACGACTCTCTATGAATGGCATAATCCATATTTGTTTAATTTCCTCATCTTTTGGAAAAGAAAACACGGAAACATAAGTATTGGTACTATCGTAATTGCTTGAGCACTTTACCCAACATTTAGAAGCCATAATGGGAAACATTAAGATTTTACTTTTTAAAACACCTGAGTGATTTTGTTTGCACTTTTTTCTAGAACATAACCAATATCTTTATGGCATTTTATTGTAAATGACACCTACCTTAAGTAGTGAAGTATATTTTTAACTAACACGTTTTTTATAACGCAAGAAACATACTTTTAATATTTACACAGGAAAACTTCCACTACCGGCATTCGCTATTTGACACTACCGGTATTCGCTATTTGACGCCGGAATCCCCATAAGCACACCACACAACAAAAACAACCCACCTTCCGATGTCTATTTTACTGACTTTGCGAATTGTCATCATGAACTAAATACATTTGAGGAGTCTTACACATACAAATTACATATTATTTTAACTTTATTACAACTTTGAAATAGAGATTTTTACTGAGGAAAAACGTACAACGTTTTATGAGTATAATCACCAAACACTACAAACAGCGGATGACGCCTTAACTAACTACTCAGTACTCTGTTGTATGCGGGATTCGTTGATTCGCGTCCGATCTTACTTACTCTATCTAGCTTACACATTCTGTATATCTCTATCCTACCATATAGAGAAATACGTAGGGAATGATTTTTAGAATCCCGAGGTACGGGACTTCATAGATGACTTGATGGAAAATAGTGTATTTCATATTTCTATAGGTCATATTTTTGATTCTCCCGGCCATCCCCGCTGTCTCGGTTCGATTTAAAAAGACTGACGATGATGATGATGAGGTGCTTGGTGTAATAAGTAGCTGGCCTATTTTAGTAATAAAACAAACACTAACTGGATTATACGTCATACATATCCATCGGCAAAAAGATATGCATATAAGAAAAAATTTAAATGCCACTATCACCAACATAGCAGTTGGTAGCTACTGGAATTATGTATATGGAGTGTAATGGTTGCTTTCTTGGTAAAAATAGTTAATAGAGCTACTAAAAAAACGAGTTAGTTATTTAAGAGATGGATACAGCGGTTGTATTATGGTAAGTGTAAGTGTATTTCTATATCTGTTCTTCTATACTACTGTCGATATTTATTTAGTATGAAGCGTTTACATATTATATTCGTTCATACATGTAATTTTCAAATAAACGTTTTGAAATAATTGTTCATTATGCATAGTGTTACAACACAAGATGTAAATATTTTAAGAGGCGATTACTGTGACGATTTTATAGAAAAATATTATATAAAAATGTGGCCTAAATGTCTGTTAAATACCAACCAACTTAAAATAATAATCTCTTCTTGCACTGAGTCATAGTATAGTTCGGTGTAGTAGAAAGTCTAATCCTTTAAAGTCATTGTATAAACCGTTTAAGATCGTTAAAACATAGTCATGCTCTCAATCGCAGTATATATTGTAATATCATATGACGCGTAATAAGAAGCCATAGTATACCGCGAGTCGGCACACAGCTGCTCTAAGTAATAGTACAGAATACGAATACGCCTCCGGGCCCAGAGGCGCAGTCTTACTATTGTCACTTCCAAAATCATACATTCTCTGTTAATAAAGCTACAACACATGTTATGTGTATCGTGAAACGGTATTTGAACTGAAAAATTGTTTAAAAATGTCTAAAATCTGTTTCTAATTTACCTATTGTTAATAGCGTGTCCTATCTTAACACCCTTCGTATATCAACTTTAAAAATGCTGATTGGACGTTAAATAAGCGTAGTTTATTCGCAGGAGTTCTTAAAGAAAATTACTAGTTTCAACGGGTGGAAGAGGTATCCATCTTTTCGTAATGAAGTTGTGCATGTCTAGCATACTCTGTGCAAAATTAGCTTTAAAATAATTAAGCCTAATCAAGTAAAGTGCGATAAGCGTTTAGGAAAATGCAAATCGGAGGTGCTCATCTCAATCCCTTCTATCCTGAGCATTTAATTTCGCATGATGTTAGACAGGGCACTGTCTAATTAGTTCCGACGACGGAGAACCATTATCACGTAACCGTAAACAACTTCCAGGGAAAGTTCTTTGACATCAGTGTCCGGTATCTCTTCGGTAAACAACTCCCAGCTAAATAATTCAAGCGGTATCTTTCCAACGTTACGTACTTGGTTACGTGAGCAAATAGACTAACTAGCAAGCTTACGTTTTTTCCAATATGGTATATCGCGCGTTTTAGCTTGTATTAACCGGGTGGATTACGTTCTCATTAAAAGTATAGAAAAGCACTGGAAAGTTTGCTGAAAACAGTCGTTAACATAAATTAATGCTACAAGTTACTGGGGTCTCTAGGATATGAGAATCCTCTTAAAATTAGAATAGTAATGCAGCCCGTAAGTATCTAGTAAATATTAAAAGGCAGTTTTCTCTACAGCGTTATATATAATGAAAAGCTGCATTTACAACGGCTTCATTAATTTTTATTCGTTGCTTAGCTACGTCTCTAAATAAAATTATACCGCATCTACAATCATTATGTAATAAAATTGTTTTACTTCATCGCTGACGCAAGTACCTACTGTAGATGTGAATATTCGAGTTATATTCCGGGCAAATCAGCAGGATAATTTAAGTCTGTCTTATGGAACATATGCATGTTGTCCGCCGTATACGATTATTTCTGATGGTTTCGGAAGGCAGAATATATTCTGCTGAACAATTTGATTATAAAAGCGTCGTGTACTCTGGCTTGAAGTTTGAAGTGGTTGCGATGGAGTATCGATTGGGAATCACGCGCTACGTTGAATAGATATTAAAGTATAATGCGCTCTTAAGTAAAACTAAGAGGTTTGTGGTGTTAGAGGCGCCATTTCAACTTCTGGAACTGTGATTCGTGAAAGTCGGAGTGATGAAGCTATTTATCGCTGTCGAAAATGAGCCACAAAGAGAGGGTTTCTTGGCTTTTTACGAGAGGCTTTTTTTTTTTTACATGGCTGGGCACGTGGGCGCCTTAAATAGCGAATATGTGAACGATGAACGTACAAGAAATACTTTCGGTCCGTTATCAAAACTTATAGGAATTCTACTGTTTAAACTTTTAGGTTTCCCTAAATCAATAATTATCACTAATAATGTTTCTGGTGGGTAGTCCATTTATGAACATTTGAAACGTATACGACAATCTTTTTTTTTTTGTAATTAAATTTTTTTTATAATAATATGTGTTTATTAATGTATTTCTTTGTATTTATTAAAAAATATAATGTATAATTTGTAACATCGAAATATGAGACATAAAAACCCGAGCAAAAAACTCTCATTATATCGATCCCTTCACACCTGCTACCGCATGTTTAACAGCGTTGTAAATTTAAAGGAAAAACAAATGATTTTATATACATCGCCCATTATATTATGACATTATCATGTAATATAACAAAATATTGATCACACTATATACCTTTCGTCATATCATAAAACAATTGGATGGTGAATGTGATGCAGAATAAGAATGTTTCCCATTCAAATATCACAGATCCATTTTACACGTTCCTCGGCCGTGTCACATCGGCATCATTGGCATTCATTGGATGCCTAAATTGCCTAATACAATCGAACGTTTTGTGGTAAAGTGGGGTCAACAATAATTCTCGAAATAGAAGTAATACAGTTATTCTTTAATTTAGTTTATTCTTTAATGTATTATTTTGATGGGTTTTGTGTTAAAATTGATTGGTTATTAGTATTCTATCAAAACATAACAACTTGTTAAATTAAAGCGCCTTTGTAGTGACGATTTTAGTTATAAGAAAATCTATACTGCCCCATTCTCCCATTGCGGCAACTGTGGGTATGCTTTAAAATTTTTTGTCTCATATTTTGATGTTACAAACAGTACATCTGTAGGTATACCTAGATATTACAACAAAAGTAGTAATACATTATAAAATGTGAAACATTTGTCCATATTGTCCACGTAAATTGGACTTTTTGGGAGAAATAATTTATAAAGAAATGATTTTTACGATACGAACGTAAGAGTATTGTAAATAAAGATCCAGTGAGTTCCCATCTCTTGCGAGGGTTAAACATCCCCTTTTCCACGAAAACCCACCACTTGTGGCGATTGAACTCCGGTTTTTCGCAAATTTCTCGTAAACCGTTAATCGGACAAGAAAAAGTTGTAGAAAAGAAAAAGTTTTCCATTAAATTATGGACAAAAAAGGTCTTGTTGAGCTCTTGGCTAATCCCCACCCGTATCCCGCAAACAGGGTTCAAAATCGAGTGTAGTTTCGAGCACGCACGTAAAAACCAGAAATTAACATCCATAGCGATCGAAATATCGATAATTATAGTCCGGTAATTATAAAAATTTCCATCGCAACAAATGTTATCTGAGATATTTCTTCAGTTACTGTTAGTTGAGGGGTTGTACATCATAAAACTACGAGAATAAGTTCTGGGGGTGGTGCGAAGCCCCCCAAAAAACTAAAAAACCACTCCTTTGATGAGAAAAGCCTTCTATCGCGAACAACTCTATAACCGTTGAGGATATCAAAAAATTGTTTATTATTAAAAAGAGAGCTTAACTAATTTCGTCAACTAAGCAAGCTAGGAAGAAAAACTAAAATGACTTTTCAACGGGATATAAAATACTTTCATTTGTTGCCATTTTTGATGGCTATTGATATTTATCAGTATATGAAAATAACAATATGATATAGTATCACTTGATTTTTTCGCGTTTCACTATTGACAGACGCATAAAAAATAACTGAGTTAATGTAAGTTATAAATGTATTACCTTTTAGTTCAAGGTAGTACTTTGATACAGATAAAGTGTGGAATAAAAATGTTCATATTTACAAAATTATCAGATTGTCAAATCAGCCAAACTTAGGCAAATTTTTTATTGTTTCCTAAAAATAAAAATAAACCCAAAATCTTGAAAATTTACCTAATTTTTTCTTTATATTTACTTATCTTATAATTATTGCCTCTAATCATTTAATAGTTAAGAAATTGCATAGAAAAAAAATATCAAAAAATTGATTATGCAGCTTTTTTAGTATTTTTTTAAATTAATCTAGCTTTTAATTAATCATATAATATTACACATATATAAAATATTGTAAAACATATTTTTTTAAATTTGAAAATAACCTCAGATCAAAACTCATTGCTCAAGTGTTTCATTTTGTTACATTTGACAATATCTCAAAATTAATAAACATATGTTGACTTTGATAATTTTTTATGATATAAACTTATTAAATCTTTCATTTGCTTCCATTTTCCATAACATCTAAAAATCGATTATTACTTCAAAATTACAAAAAATATAGGGACTTATAATTTTTTATGGTTACAATATAAAGTATCAAGTGAATATGTTTAATATCTGATTCCATTATTTATAATATGCTAACAATTGGCAAATATATCCTTGAAAAAATCTGATTGAATTTAGTTCTACTTAAGTATTTCTAGAGTTTTTGAGGTTGCGTTACCTCAAAAATCCTAGAAATATTGTTTCTTTTTAATTTTATGTGGTAAAAAATTGAAAGTAATAAAATAGCAATTTGGAAAAAGGCAACTTTTCTTCAATTTTCAATATCGATTTTTTTTAAAAACTATGGAATATACGAAAAAAAATAAAAGGCCAATTGTTTTTAGAAATATAGTCATGCTTTCTTTTTTATATACGCAATTTTTTATATCTTCAACGGTTAATGAGTGAATAACGGTTTTCTGGGTGGGTTTCGCGCCTCCCTAGAACTGATTTTTGTGGTTTTATGATGTATAATCTCTCCACTAACAGCTACTGAAGAAATATCTCAGATACAATTTTTTGCGAGCTTCTGGTGTATTTTTTACTTTAACGCCTGCACTATACTTAAGAAAAATGCACAGGAGGGAATTTATAGAGCAGAATATCTTCTACAATATGCATTAATTAAATTACACTGTACAAGTGCAATTTCATACAATTTTCCCGCTTTTCCCTGCATATGTTCATTTTGTAGTTTTGAGCCCTCTTCCACACCACTATGAGTTAGGGCTGTTTTTAATGTTCTCCCCGTAAGCTTATTTCACTATAATTCTACCGATTTTTACGTATCAAGAGGTTCATCAATGAGTTCTCAACTTTTGAATTGAAGTATTTTTGCCCATGACAAGGACTTTTTTTGTGCAGAATTGAATAACAAGCTTTACAGTTGTCACTAGGGGTGGTTTCTCGTTCCACCCAACCTGCAATGGGAACTCATTGGATCTTTATTGCTAATACTTTCAAGGATTCGTACCCGATTATCATTTCTTTACAATTATTTTTTACTATTTACTATGTTTTAGTCTAATTTACGCGTACTAAGTGATTTTTATAAAGCAAGTTAGACGGGCCGTGCTACTATGCAACGGAAATTTTTATGGTTAGCAGGATAAATCTTACCCCCATGCAGTTGGTTGTCCTTGCCCGATTGAGTTGTTAGAACTTTTTATTACTTACCAATCTTATCATCACTAGCCGTAATAATGATCATGGGACAAATACATTGTTTAAGAATTATGTTTATTTATATATTGATTTAGAGTTTAACATATTTTGTGTTATGAAATTGCTCACCTCGATCCATGAGCGGATCCAAGGGGGGAGGACCAATGGGTGTAACCGCCTCACCCTTTGGCCTTTAAAGAACCATAAAAAATCCTGTTGAAGATGGTAATGAGTAATGACATTATTTTTCAAACATTTACCTAGATCTCATTCCTATTTATTCCATGTACTATTTACCTAGATCTCATTTCTATTTATGTAATAATATTAATAATAATAATTGTGCAAAGAAGAGACATTTACACAAATGGTGAGAGTTCGAAAAAGCGGTTTTCCGCGCTCCCTCTAAAAAACAAGCACTTTGCTTACAAGGTGCCTGTTAAAATAAAATAGCTTGTTAAAATAAACATAGGTGACGCTTACGTCACCTATGTTTATTTTATTTAACTTAAGTTTAAACTTACCATAAACAATAAATGTTATCATGTTCGTATTTGTTCTGTTACATAGTGGACAATAGAAAAAAATACGAACATGATAACATTTACTTTTTGTAGCATTTGTTATTAGCCATTTTCCAATATTTATGTTATGTGGCCCCCGGTTAGGGAGCACCTGGATCCGCCCTTGCCTCGATCTTACATTTCGAATAGCATGCTGTAAACTCTCTAGAGAGTCATCAAAGAGTCAAAAACAAACGACAAACCACCATACTTCCGGGCAATACTAATCAAGAAAACCGCCCCCTTTATAACTCTGAAGTAAATATTCCCATGCATCTAGTAAATACATCCAGGGTATTAGTTCTGGACTGCAGACCGCAATCTAGTTGATATTCACAAAGATTGAGAGCTATAGATTAAACTAGAGCAAGGCTTGCATTAACACCGAAGTACCGTGGTCTCCGACTGGGAGCTAGCAGATTTATTTATATAGGAGAACCGAGTATTGTAGAACATAATGTCGAAGTGTACGTGGCACGAATACCCCGCAACTGCTTGTAAATAAATTCTCCTAAAGATTAGTTTTCGGGTTTTTTTTTTCTGATGACTTGGGTAAATAATAAACTGTTTGCTAGGGCTGAGTATATTGAACGCCTTAAATTTATTTTATTATTATTGGATTACATTTATTTTCTAAATACAATATGACACAACATGCGAACGCACTTTCTATACCTTATTAATTCCTGGAATCAATTTAGTTATTACATTATAAACATTACACATTTCAGAACAGAAAATAAAAACATCTCGTTATTGAGGGTTCGCATAGTAGTGGTAGTTCATAGTCAATAGACTCTTTTAGTGTGACATCATGTACGTGCATAGGTACATAGGCCACCCGTGGGCGGGATTACTGCGCATTGGCCTCTAATATTACGATTACAGCGCCACTCGCGGCCGTTTTAGAAGCCTTGTAAGCTATATAACATATAGGTTATGTAATACAATAATTAGGTAATCCAAACTACGTGACCAATTCAATATGGCGTGGAGGGCAAACCTTTGTTTGATTCATTTAACCTTGTATGTGCTGTCAACATGGCGTTGAAGCTGGGCCGATTTTAATGCATTCTCAATGTAAACACAACTGGACGCCCTACGCGCCATATTGCAAAAAAAATTTGACAGGCCGTTGGATTGCCTAATTAGGCAATCCAATGAACTGTCAAAATTCATAATCAATATGACGCGGAGGGCAAGCAGTTATGTTTACGTTGAGGATGATTAGGCAATTCAAACCACGTGACAAAATCGGAATTCAATATGGCGCGGAAGGCAAGAAATGCATTGTCAATGTAAACATAACTGCTTGCCCTCCGCGCCATATGGATTTGATTGTTACAGGACGTTGGATGGCCTAATTATAGAGCAACAATAGATAGAATATGTCACCATTGTCACCGTGTAGCAAAAAAGGCTTATTTTTTCTCTATTTCTCGTCAAGTGACGTATCGATTAGCTGGATTGGCCAATAGACTCAATGACGTGTCACTTATATTTAAATCGCGCAAAAAGAATTGTCATTGGTCAGTGATAATGGTAAACTTCCTCAGCTCGCTATCTTCGTCAATGTCTGGGCCCTAAGCAAGGCTAAATATTTCTGGTAAGTCCAGAATCGCTTTATGTAAGGTCATGTTCATGAAGGTCATTTTATTAGTAATTATTTTCAAAGTAAGTAAGGTTGAAAACCAATCAAGTGAAATAAAAAAAAAATTCTTACTCCAACGGCGTATCGTCAGTTGCCAAGTAATAAGCGCTGTCACACCACCACTAAAACAAGTCTCGCCGTGCTTGGTATGAAAACGGCGTTACCAAATAAATATGTGATGATGTTCTGGAGGAATTTTGAAGTGAAAACTTCTTTAGGTGCGTCTTGCTGGGGAGTGAACGTAAGTGAACCGTCACGCCGGGTCGGTGACGCTTTTACTCGGCTCCACTCGTTATAAATCGCGGTCGAATTGGTGACGCATTTCATGTAAGTTCTATAAAAAATGTATATTATATGAATTTACTTGTTTTAAATAGATAAACTAATTGACACTTAATTCGTTCATACTCATGAAAATATATAAGAATGTATAATTAATTAAACATTGCCTTTTACAGAAAATGGATGAAAGAAACAAATTTACCGATGAATGGGAACAAAAAAAGAAATTAGTACGAGCCCTAACAACTAAATTTTCGGACGGCACATAATTTTACTATAAATCTACTGTAATTCTTAAAAAAAAATAAACTCCAGCTTTGCAAATATTAATCATCATAATTAATTAATTAAAGAGCCAATTAACTCGAATAAGTATATATACAAAAATAGTTTAACTACAATGAAAAGTTAAACAAAAATGACAAAATATGGTGGCAAATATATGTTCGCACGGTAATAATTGATTATGATTTAATAACTTGTAACATCTCCTTTAGCCTTTATAACGGCGCGAATTCTTTTTGGCTCAGTGTCCACTAAAGATTTACAGAAATCTGGGACGAAAGAATCCTAAATCTCCTGAATTTTTCTTTTGAGGTCAGGAATTGTCCTCTGAGGGTTGTTTCGTAAGGCTCATTTCATATGGTGCCATAATGTTTCAATGGTATTTAGGTCGGGACCCTTTTGACGATATGCACCCACAGACCAAGACTCCTTTTGGAAAATTACAGTACGTTTTAGGCAGTCTTTATGATAGACTTCATTAGGCATTCGTATCACGCGCTTACGAAAATCCCCAACCCACACGTCAAACTTATACTCATCGCTGAAAATGACTTGAGCTCAGTCATCACTTGTCGAAGCAGCTTTCAATTTAGCCATGTTAGACGCTTCTTCTTCTGCGTATCTCTTAGCAACGGTTTTTCTTTTGCCTCGATGAAAGTAAAATCTTCATTTAGCATTTGACGTGAATAATTATTGCCTCTAAATAAACCTTACTTTGTAAAAACCGTAACCCGAGTTATGTATCCATTGACGACAACATTATCTCGATACATGGCCCGATACATGCCCTTCTATGGCACCTACAGATTTTAACAACATGCCTTTGTGCTCTCTTAGTAACTTTAGGCGGTCGACCAGAACTGTTTCCACGAACATCCACACCACCGGTTTTTCCGTAGATTTTAATTATCTTTCCAATAGTGGATTTCGGCATAATCAAGTCATCAGCGATTTTTCTCATCGATTTTCCACCCACTTATTGCGTAATTATTATTTCACGTACTTTTTTAGGGGTAGCTAAACTGCGCGGCATTTTGAACAATACTTAATTGTTAACAAAACGTCAAAAACACTGACAAGCCTACGAATTCTAAAAACGTGCATGTCATTTTCAGCGCATACTTGTTTTTGAGAGTAGAAAAATGCGCGTCCGAACATTTAGTTGTCCGCAGATTATGCAAACCATTACTGTGATCCTATCTAAATGGTACTAAATAGTCATTGACTGCCTAAACATTGACTGCCTAGTCATTGACTGCCTAAAACGAGGACGCTCGTGTAAAATATTTTTAATTTAAGCTTGTATTTGATTACTAATGGTACTATTATTATTTCTAAAATCTACGGCCGTCCGAACATTTAGGGCTCGTATATATATTTATTAAAATTGGAAAGTTAGAAGTTTTCACTTCTATCGTGCGGTCATAAGCACACATCCAATTTTTTTGACACAGAAAATCGAATTTTTCTTTTTCTGGAATCAGTAAACTAATTGCAATCCCTTTAATTCGAATTATTAGGTCTATTCTGGTAGAACTTAGATTTTAGGTAATGCTCACAAAAAATGTAGAGGAGTTATATCGGGACATCAAGCTGACCACCCTATTATTGTACCTCGTCTACCAATCCATCTATTAGGGAAAATGTAACATGAGTAAGCAAGGTAACAGTTTCAGCCCAGAAGAATTCAATTATTTTACTCTTTCTGGAATATATTTACTAATGCACTAAAATTATAACTCGCCATTTTGTGTCGATCACCATGGTGAGAGTCATTACATATGAGTGTCCTTGTATATTTTCTAAAAACGAGTATATAAAATTCTAATTTATGGTCATTATTTTTAATTACTAATTAATTCCATCTAAAAATGGAAGTTGTTCACATTTCCAGGTTCATATGTAAATTTTACAGAAGCGAAACGACTATTTAATTTGGAAACGAAGTTTTCTATATCTGCAATATTAGTGTCAAACAAGGCAAAAATGTCATTCACATTTCGCGGTTCACTGAGCCGTGAAAATAATTTTGGTATAAATAGGGTAGTTTGTTAGTTTAAGATTAGTTTTAATCGTCTCCGGATGCCAACTTGGTTAGCGAAACGCGCGTCGAGCGAAGTATCAATGTTTGATGTTCCTGGTAACTCAGTCATCGCCGTAGTCAATCAATTTATGACCTCTCAAAATTCTTTTCTCTCAAGTCTTTTTCTTCAAACTATCAAATGTCGATGATTGAAATCTCGATTAAATAAATGCTATTGCCGAACTATATTTATTACCGAACATATTATATCCTATCAGCAAACCTAACACGTTGAAACTCATTTCGTATGATTTATTGGTTAATTATGTAGCGGACATAATAACTATAATTAGTTAGTACAACTTCGGATGGTTATACCATGTTTACTTAAATAATTGGTGATGTTAACGAAACGGCCTGTTATTAATTAATGAAGTTGCATGCAACTCGTATCCAAATAAACAGTTTCGATGCCATTAGTGAAGTTGTGCAGCATACGAGAAGAATTGTTATTACGCTGTTAGGCAACTTTTTTTTGTAAATCTACCACCAGCGAGCTGATAGCAATTGCAAAATTGCTGATAAGATTAACTAAAAAGTCATGTTTCGCTTGAGAGAGGAAATCGTAACTTTGTAACTCGTACAGATTCCGCATGGCAATTTAGGTCCGCAGACAAAATGTTTTTCGTTGGTAACATGACGTTGATGGTTGCGTTTGTTTTTTAGACGATGTACTTATTTGCGGAAGAAATTATAGGGATCATAAATCGAGGTTAGAGTAAGTTTTAGATAGGTTAAAAAATTCAGGATTAAAAGTCGAAAAAGAAAAATGTAGCTCTTTTAGGATAAAGTATGCTATTTAGGATACATTAATTGATAACAGCGGTTTACATACCTCTCGGGATAATTGATTGAGGATTGAGGCAATAAAAAATGCTCCTGTGCCTAAATCGGGCAAGGAACTTCAGTCTGTATTATTCACGATTAATTATTATGGTAAATTTGTACCAAATTTAGCGACATTACTATATCCTCTTCATGAACTTCGAAAAAAGGATAAAATATGGTGTTGGATAAAAAAGTGTGATGAAGCATTCAATAAAGTAAAGAATATTTTGATATCGGCTGTTATGATATGTTTTAACACATTACAAACCCGAACTAGAAATTAGATTAACCACAGATGCGAGTCCATATGGTATTGGATGTTTACTTTCACATATATTACCGGATGGCCAAGAAAAGCCTATAGCATATGCGTCGCGTACACTATCAACGGCAGAAAAAAAATACGGACAGGTGGAAAGGGAAGCGCGGAAGCGGTAAGTATTATTTTTGGGGTATGCAAATTTAATCAGTATTTATATGGAAGAAGATTTAGACTTGTTACAGGCAATAAACCATTAGTATACATATTCAACCGTAAAAAAGGCATTCGGCAGTATTCGGCAAATCGATTAAGATGATCGGCCGTGATTTCAGGAAAAAATAATGCCGATTTTTTTTGCACGATTGCCTATATAAAATGATAACGAGGTAGACTAACTAAACTTTTTCGGGGATAACGAAATAATATCTACAAATTTCAGTTTAATTAAGGAATTTAAGTAAGAAAATTTGTAATTTGTTTATTGGCCATGGATTAATAAGAACAGAAAATTTAGCAAAAAAGTTGCAAAAATTGTGCTATTAATAAAACTAGTCTACCTAAAATTGAATTACATACCTGGACATGGTCCGAAGGAAGAATTTTTTTCTCGGATTCATATAGATTATATGGGACCATGTCTAAATAAATATTTTTTTATTATTGTTGATAGGCACTCTAACTGATTTTAAGTTTTTCCCACAAATACCATAATAAGTTTAGGATTACCTAAACTTATAGTATCTGATAATGCTAAAAATGTTACCAGTGCAAATTATAGAGTGTTTCTAGAAAAATATGGAATCATACGTATTACAACTGCACCATATTTCCCACAGTGAAACGATGCAGCAGAAAATTCTGTAAAAATTAAAAAAATTGCTAAAAATTTTTTTAGCTCAATAAAAATTTAGATGAAAATTCTGCGCTCTGCAAATTTTTATTTGACTATCGAAATACTATGGCAGTATGACGGGAATTTCTCCATTCTCCAACGCTTATGTTTGGTCGTGAATTACGAACTCGTTTTACTAGCCTAAAACTCGAAATCATAGAAACAGTTAAAAATAAAGTTTTGATTATAATAATAATAATATCTCTACCCCTCATTCTAACCGCAATGATTAGCCCAGATCAGATACTTGTGCGGGAGAGGGGGCGGCATATTATTATTTCGCGAGCCGCATGTGCTCGCATTTTTTTTCACAAGATAAACAAAGAAAATATTTTGGAGAAAAAAATGGCATTTTTAAAATAGATGATAAAGTTATTGTTAACGATTATAGGAAAAATAACAAAGTTACATGGATACCGGTACGGGGTAATAGAAAAATGCATTGGAAAATGCACTTATATTATTAAAATATCGGAATAAATGTTACCTGGAAACGGCATACAAACCAGATTTTAAAAACTAATGTCCAAAGCGGGTTAGAAGAACCGAGTCCTTCGAAAGAAAATGGCCATGTAGATATTTCGGAAATTATGGACCCTGAGGTACTAAATAACTACTTTCAAATTCCTTCTAGCCGTAATGTTTTGGCATATATGTCTTATATTAGACCCAGAAGAAATTTAAAAGCGCCTGATCGTTTAGGGTTTAGGCTATGGAGGCCTAATTAAGTTTTTAATATACCACATGTAATATACTCATACGTATCTGTATGTATTATATAGCTTTAGAACAAGTTTACTTGATAGGTATAGTAAACATTTTTTTTGTATAACTTTCTTTGGTGGCGGAGAATGTTATGTATTATAAATGAATTAGCTTTATATATTATTTAATTTATCTGTCGATATAAATATTGGAAATACGAATTGAAGCGATATCTTTTTTATATTGTTTTTACCAGGTTTCTTACCTAGCTTTTTGCACACAACGTATATGAACAGACATTGATAATTTATTATTAACTTGATCGTATATTATATATGTATACATCTAAAACATTTAATAAAGTTTAAATTTAAGATTCCCGTTGCTATTATTATTCACCAGATACATCACACTTATTAATTAAGAGCCCTTGGACGTCGCATGAATCATCAGCAAAATTGCTCTCTTAATTACTTTTCAACTAATTCGCGACACACCTCGTCCTTATTTTCCACATAACCTTCAATCAACGACATAACAATGTTTATCCGTCATTATGTTTATCATGCTCGGACGTGAATACGTTTTTTATATTTCTGGATGGCGGATTTATTGGGATTTTCAGTCACAGACTCCTGGATATGCACAGAATACAATAATCCCCAATAAATCAGCTTAATATAAATTCTGTTTGCATTATGGAATTAGTAGAACAACCGGTAATTACGTCAATTACGATATGCCTAGTAAATATAGCCACTTCTTGCAAATTATACCATCCTTGACAATGACTGTCCGCTCGCAAATCTGTCAATCTCAGGGCCTGTTGGGACCACGAAGATCCTTACAGGTATTAGCAATAGTTAGAGAGGGTTGTAGTGACATAGGCAGGTATATACTCTATAAAATATCTACTCTCTCGGGACGAGACACACGTGACGCTTTGATTGCTTTCTTGCGTCCGGAACTCGAAAAGGATGTATCAGATATATTGACGAGGAAACGTTATTTACAGGTCACTGGGGAAGAGCAATCACAGACAAATGAATATCGGTTTAATTATCGCCTATATGGAAACACATGGACAGAGTGACAGTTGTGATAATTTTATTTATCTGAGGCCATATTGAGAGCCAAGCGTCTAAATTCTAATAAAAATAGTTGATATAATGTTTTCTAGTAAAGCAATTTGAGAATTCCGGTTACGGAAGTATCGTCGACAAATTTCAGAACGATACCATAAAAATAAAGCTAAGCAAATTGCTGCAAGGTATTCCGCATTTTATTAGCTATTACATTTCCATTTTGCCCGCCATGATATGAATAACAGAACGGGAGAAGTCTTTCAGGGCGCGGCATTGGAAATTCTATACAAAATGTGATAGATAAACGTGTAAAATCATGATATTAAAAAAATGTAGTAGTGTGCGAGACTCGTTACGAATCTCTAATGAAAAGATCCCCCTTTAAATTATTGAGTCAACTCAGCGGTAAACATTTAAACTTACATATTATTACAGAGGATATAATTCAAGCTTAGCGTGAATCAGAGCGCAGCCCCAATAATAATACGAGACCCAGCTTTCTGGCCTAACTCAATAACTAGTCTGACTGACCGGTGTCAGTTGTCAAGGGACCTCTAATGCTTCCGGTACCAACGCTAGCGATATACGGAATTGTCAGACTCCCCCATATTTCGCTACTCAGTGACTGAAGGAAATCCATTTGATATATTCATAAAAATTGAGAGACAGATTTAAAACTTTCCAGACAACAAAGCCTCTTTGAGCTGAAAGGCTTTTTTCTGACAGAGCTCCATTCACTCTATCGATTCCTCAACTTATTATATACGTATTACAGACGAGTTTAGAACAATCCCCAACTGATTAGTAGTTATGAATTTTGTACAAGTTATAATAGTTACTTTTCCAGATACGACTTCCAGATTTTATTTTCTCTCAATGCGAAGAAGATACCACTCAGAACTCAGAGCATAATAACAATTGAATTAACTCCGAAACTTCCTTAATTCAATAATGCTAGCAAGTGAATCATAATTAGCAGCGACTTAATATTTCAGGGTTGTTTTCTAACTTTGAATTCGGTTTAGTTTAGGAGAATTATTTGTAATGGTTCGAATTCTGTCGCGCTCTACTTAAAACGCGAAATAATGCGAGTACACCTACTATAGCAACATTATTTGATTCACTGTGTACTATCATCATCGGACTGTTGCTATCGTCTTTCCACACGTTCATCATGCGTGCCAGCAGGGCAGAATCAAATTATCACGACCACCACGTTGGTATCAGTTTAATTTCTTGTGGGGATTGGGTTAATTGGAAAAGTTTTACCAATTTTAATCTCTCTATGGCACAGCACTGTCATCTTTATTATCCAGAAACTTTTCTCAAATCTCCAACAATACTAGTAACGCTCCAACTGGGGGCCTGCTGCCGCCGCACTGCTACGTGGCATTTTGTTTAAGAGACAAATTAATTGATACATTTCAATTGATACAAGAGTAAACTTCGCGCACATCATCAGTAAAACTAAATCATACTCTCTATCATACTAAACCGTATGATAGCGAAACACTTGACTCTACGTAGAAGTAGTCGAAGGAACCAGTTTAGGTAGCTGAAATCTCTCCTTAACATGACATGCAGCAGTTCAATCTAAAAGAGAGTCTAGCAGAGTATTGTGGTAAATTAGGATTACAAGAAAACAGTAGTAGATTGGAGAAGAGTAGAGTGTATTTTAATGTTTGTCATAAAGTACAAATTTATATGTAGGTACATTAATTTAAAATAAACATATCAACAAAGGTTATTTAAAAACAGTAATTTTTTTTATAAAGATTTGTATCACAGATAATCATTGATATTTTAGTAAGCCTTTAGAAACTTCTTCCTTACGTCAGTCAGGAAGAAGTCTAGAATGTCTAGTATCAATAGTCTAGTCATTCGATGACATAGAGCACAAACCACCTTGCCAAAAATGGGGAAGAATTTTTTAGTAGCTTATATATTGTTTTTAAGGATACTGAACCTGAATCTGAACTTGACACCTTTACTTTTTTCGGGAGAAACGTTAAAAATAGTTACAAACGTAATTTTTTGTATGGTTGTGTTTCACTAGTTTTCGAAGCCAGGTATCATCGAATATAGAAATAAATGTTTTCCAGAAAATACTAATATTGGGAAATTTCCCAGTAAATACCAATATTCATCTGTTGTTATGGATTATACTTCTCTTCCTGTATGTTATTGTAGATGACCTGAAGACTTGTTACATCTATTTTTTTATTCTATATATTTATCCCTACAGGTTCCTGATATCTTTAGAGGTTTCCTTGTGGTATGACATGTGGTTGGGCATACAACCTTGAGGTGAAATTTATTTCGTTAACATTAAATATTAAAATGGCGCCATCTTTGGATAGAGAACAAATTGGATCTAAATTGGATGGAGAACACAAATTGGTATGGCGAACGTAATAATTTCAGGAGATGGGATGCTAACACCTCCGCCTCCGCCGTATATTAATTATACGAATCACGTAGTTTTCCCGTGTTGATGGCTATAGTTTCCAAATGTGTACTGCGAAATAAATAAATAATGTTCAGATAACAATGTAACCAATATTAAATGCAATTATTAATTAGACTACTGATATTCCGAACCGATGGCTTTGTGGCATTATTTGGGTTAATTAACTGTAGAAAAGTACATACCCAATTAACAAGCGCTTGATGTACAATATTACCTGATATTTGCATGCAACTTTTCAGCTGCTGAAACGCCTGGTGACTTTAAAAGTAGGAGAAAGGTAAAACGCTTAAAACCTCGGTTTCAAACTTCTTTAAATGTAAACTACTAACTTGCGAAACTTATAATTGGTCTATAAAATGCCGTAAGTGTAATGGGTTGCCAAGTTTCAAAATTGAATTCGTAGGACAAAAAAACCGGATAGGATCCCTTCATTATTTATTATAAAATACACAAAATTTAAAACGCAAAAAAACTATAAAACATAATAAACTTCAACATACTAAAAATTACTTGGTAATATAAAAAAACTTAAAAATATAATAATAAAGGTGGGAATGCCCTTGAGTATACAAACAAAAATTTTTTTAGAATAGTGTTTATTTTTGGATTTTGCAGCTTCAAGCAAATTTTTGTATTTAAGTACTTTGCGATAAAATTATTTACAAGAAAAATAAGTTTTAATTTGAAGCTCCGCTTTTAAATGCTCTATACATAGCCTGTATCAAACGTCCATCCAGAATACAGTGCATAATGAAAATAATCAGCATTTGAGCCGTAGACTGAAAATATGAACTGAATTATTTTTAAAAAAATCGTATGACAGGTATCAGTCATGAAAATTTAATACCATTTTTCGATCACAGGACCGATCACAGCATGCTACCTGGACGACTTTAGGTAGAAGATATAGCAAAAGTGACTTAAGTAAGTGTTGTAAGGCTTAAATCCACTAAAAAGCCTGACTAAAAGCATTCCATTGATATATTTACTTTCCCTGTGCGACTTATAGAATTATTATTATTATTATTTATTTATTGTTCCAACAGGAAGAAAATCCTTAGAAATAATAATATAAGTAATATAATACAATACAGCGCAATACAATACATAAACGTAGTACCTATTAGCCAAACTAAATATGCATATACCTATATATAAGAGAAAGATAATAACAAAATAAAATAAACAAAAAATAATTTACTACAACAAATCAAACAAGTAATAGTTAGGCTAAACGACCTATCCAGTTACATACAATCTTCATATTATTACAGTAAATATCACAGTCAGAAGAGATACGATTATACTGTTCACACATCAGAGATATTGGGAACTTTCTTAAAATATTTGTTCTGGCAGCAACACGGTAAAATAAAGTTTGCTGTCTACAATTTTGGGGAGGTATCAAAAAATTTATTTTACTTACAAGATCAGGGCAATCAAGCTTATAATTCAAGATGTTATATAAAAATCTAACTAGCATGATGTTGCGTCTAAGTTTATTTCAATAGTTAAATCACTGTATTCTATAATAGTACTATCTATATGTATTTAACATACGGATAAGAGAGAAATAGGCGATATTCGGCCATAATCAAAAAACCATAGAGAACGCAAGCGAGAGTCGATCTTACCCAACCATATGCAGGGGCTCTTATAAAAATCACTGAAAAATATAAAATTTTATAAAAATATAAAAATGTGTCATTTTCTCATCCAAATGAGAAAATGACACATGCATCAGCAATATGAAATTACGTCCTGGACTGTTATTAGCGGGTATTTTTTTATCAGACTGTGAATAAAATATCTATCGCGGAGTAAAGCCGGAAAATGTCGAAACATTAACGTTTATTTCACTAGCCTTGGATAAACACTTTAGTCCTCGGGTATTCGCCTAAAAAAATTGTGATTTCCTCACTGTTGAGACATTGTACATGTATTCTTTATGTCCAGTCAGCCAACTTCTTACATAAGAAAATTCTCGGTAACGTAGCGTCTTGTTTTGGGTCCCCTTCAAACTCATTAATTGATGCGATAAAAGTATTAATGACCTAAATATAATATTTTATTTTAATCGCTGTTTTTTATAAAAAAACACATTTTGTCGGACAAATATATTCAGCATCGCATCAAGTGTATACTTAAAATGAAAACAAAAACGTCTTATTTTAAATATTGCATTATACCGTTGTGTTAGAACAGTGAAAGTGCCATATAAAATATTCATAATTTTGCCACAAGATAAGATTCGTCGATCAAAATGGCTAAAAGCGTGTAGAAGAAATTAAAAAGACATTTCACAGAGCAGTAAGTCTCTGCATGTGGTGATAATCATTTTCATTCATCCATGGTCATTTTAAAATATCTGCACAACAACAATAAGCGATACTAGAAAACACAATTATATATTTATATCAGAACAGTCTAACAAATCAGCCACAGTCTAATAACACCTGAACACGAAAACAATGAGATACATGAAATATAATTAACATAAGATAACATTATAAATGAAATAGGCGAATAGATGCTTTTATAATAATTTGAATTCTGATGTTGCATTCCGGCGCGATGACTACCGAATATTGTAGGCTGTGACGTCGCAGCTCGTTTTCGGCCGCTTCGATTTTATTGCTGTTTAGATCCTTCATACTGATCGTGCCGAATTAGAAATCTTGTTTTTTTGGGAAGTACACGTTTTATTCCAACATTGCGCCATGTTTCTTAGTCTTATTTTTATTTTTAAAATTTTAGGCAAGTTCCTTATTGTCTCATACCCCTGAGGCTATAATAATGCATCAAGTATTACCAGCTAGATTATCCACTTTCCACCTCTTATAGGACTATCCTTGACGACTTACAAATTTCGATATTTCTAAGTGAGGTGCAAACGAAAATGATTTCTAAACAGATTTGATGGGGCTGTGTACTCTACTATTATGTACTTGGTTCATTTAGTAGTCATGAATACCTATTGGATTTACAATTTTTATTTTCCACCCGGTATTCAGACTGCAGAGTGATAAAAAAGGGACATGTACTCACAGCATAGCACAGGAAAATCAAAACTATTGTCTCTGATCCTCTTGGGACTAGAATAATGCATCGGGTATTAGAGGTTTCTGGTGCAATTTCAGGCCACCAGCTAGATTATCCACTTTCTGAAATAATACGCCCGCTTTACCGAAACCTAGCTTTTATATTTGTACGTCTAAAATAATAGCCGCAATGGCATGGCGGTCTGGTTCATGAACATTACGCCACTGAATTAACAATTAGCATGCAGTAGAATTATTTTATTAATAGCAGTTTCGATATCAGAAAAGCGCACAAAAAAAATCACAATCCTTTGCAAATATGCAACCGGGGTGGACAAGATAATGATGATAGTGGACACGTGGGATTTGGAATATGTGAAAATTTAATTTAGTTGCAAACTAAAAGCTTTATTAATGAATGTATTGTATTAGGAAATATTGTAATGGAATTAAGTTGTATTTATGATCAAAGATAAATCTTCCCATCATCGTTCATCACCATAAATGGTAAAATCGTCTGCCATCTTGAAGCCGTCATCTTCAATATTTATTTTGCCAAAAACATAAATAATTTATGATCTGATATTCTAAAAACCCTGATACTGATCTTGTGTCGAATGGGATCATAAAAGGCAAATTGTCACACCCTGTATATTCTAAATTTTTTAAACAGTAGCAATGTATGGTTATTATCAAAAATCCGGGACACCCCTGTTCCTGGTTTCCACAATTTTTTTAACTTTTCGTAGCGAAACTATTGTCATACACGGTATGTTCTTAATTTTTTGAAGCTCTTCGCACTATATATTCTCTATGATAGTAGCAATGTAAGGTTACCATAAAAAATCTGGGACACCCCTGTTTCCGGTTTCCACGATATTTTTAACATTTAGAACGAAACTATTGTCACACCCCATATATTCTTATTTTTTCGAAGCTCTTCGCACTATATGTTCTCCATGACAGTAGCAACGTATGGTTACCATAAAAAATCCGGGACACCTCTGTTTCCGGTTTCCACGATTTTTTTAACCTTTCGTAGCGAAACTATTGTCACACCCCGTATGTTCTAAATTTTTAGAAGCCCTTTGCACTATATGTTCTCTAGGAGAGTAGTAATATATAGTTATCATAGAAAATCCGGGACACCCCTGTTTCCGGTTTCCACGATTTTTTTGTAACTTTGTAGCGAAACTATTGTCATTTGTCACACCACGTATGTTTGTTCTAATTAAAAAATCGTGATTTAGGACATTAAAAAATCGTGATTGTTGATCGATTTTGAGTTGAAACAGACCATATATTTTGAATATTTGTTCTGATAAAATACTGGTGATCTGCGACTCTGATACTCCCGAGCTAGGTATAAATTCAACAATGCAGTGCAGTTTAATATGCAGTGCTAGAAACTACCAAATTCAAGAATATTTTATTACTAAATGACGAAATTAGTAATTTTACATTATTTTCCTTCTTTTTTCATTCTTTTTGTTACCTTTTCGGACCTACATTTAAGAGGATTTTTCATGTAGGATTTTTAGCCTCAGAAATTCTAATATGGTCTCAAAGAGAGACAATGGAACACTTACGAAAATTTAATACTTGCAACAAATTTCCTCGATGCCATTGGACAAACTTCCTGCCCAATAACAGATGATACGTCCCTTGGCGTAATGAGATGTTATTACTTCCTTTTTAACTTTCCTTTAACGTCCCGACATCATTGCGGTACCCTTCAACTCCCAAGTTGCTACTTGCGCGTGGATGTCTGGCTGGGCCTGGGATTGGTACTGTCCTTGGACGACATTTCTCATGTTCCATAATTCATAAATAAATACTTTAAATTTAAATTGAATTGGGTCGAATTGGCCATACATGACAATTATAATTAAATCTGCTACAGAATAGTCATTTAGGAATATGTTTACAGATTTTCTAAACACCAACTGTTTTTATAATTTAAATGAATTCTATGAGAAGAACCACCACTCAGGTAATATGTTTCATATGTAAAGTGTAATACTATTCAAATCTTGAAAGTTGGCCGTTGCATCACAGTTATAAACCATAAGAATCAAATTAGTACTGCACTAGTCAAATTAATGTGTGTTCTCGTACGGATGTATACAAACTCGTTGACAGATGAAACAGGTAAATAAAACACAACCTACAATTTGTATGTTAAAATCATGAAAATTAGAGACAAGAGACCGAGCTTGGTTTAGCAGTGGGACGTTTTCCGTCGACAAAATGAAACCTAGTTGCGGGTGCCCAGCTTGCAGAAATGGCCTAATGCCATTTCTGGGCATAAATTCTGTCCGAAATTTGAAACGGTGCGGCGCTAGGCGCTAATCAAAATAAATCGATCAGTTGATCGATATTATTCCCTAGTTACGAATTGCGAAACCGCGCCCGTACGAAAAAGAAAGATAGGTCTTTCTTTTTCGTACAGTAGCTTGCAACAACGGTAGTCGGGTATATCAACAGTGAGATATAATGGACTCCTCTCTCTGTTTATTATTATTATTTGATAAATAACCCTAGAACAGCGTATGTTGTAGATTAAAAATAAATTTGCGACGTGAGTGACTTCTTACAAAATTAGGAGTGTATATATGTCTATAATATGTATATATGTGTAGGCGTATTATTAAGGTCTTAAGATATTTAAACCTGATGGTAATGCTTACAATTGGAGATGCCATTCGGAATATTTGTTCTGATAAAATATTCGTGTTCTGCGACTACGGAAACCTTTATACTGATTTGGAGTGGAATTATACCCGAAATTGGACCATCAAAAATAGGCATAAACGTCAGCCATCTTGGAGCCGCCGTCTTCCCATGGATGCCCTATAGAAAATGCAAATCGACCCTATACCTGGAAAACAAAAACCCTTTCAATGTCAATCATTTTCAATGATTTTTTAATGATGTATAAGTTATTATGAATACCAACATTTAAAATTTGTAAAAATTAAATTTTTTAAATTTTATTGCATAAATTACTTGGTACAGTACATTTTTTGTCTCTACTCAAATTACTCTTTGCTGATACAGAGAACTGACGTTGTATGAAAATCTGACGCCTATACCAAGCAATCCCTTTGCCTTAAATTGTTTACCCTGCAGAACTTAGACAAAGGGAGAAGTATACTAACTTATTTATCTTTACATAACACCCTAGCGGATAAGGCCCTAATTGGTGTTTAATTTCCTATTATACCCTAAAGAGCGTAGTGGATGAAAACCAGTACATGTTTTATGCAGTTAATTGCATGCTAAAGTCACGATCTTGGTAGGTTTAGTAAGGTTCTTACATAGTTCCTGCATTTGAAATACACGACCAAGTACAGAAACGGTGAATATTTAGTTGCATAATAAATTCCTTGCGTTTACAATTCTATAAAATGCCGGCTGTTGTTGCACTGCCACAGGACATAATAAGACGTATTTCTTACAAATATTACGTATTTACGTATTTATTACAAATAATTATGAGTTTAAGCGGATCGATCCAATTTCAGTTGTCAACATGACAAGTATCACCTAAAAAAGTATTTTTGGACGGCATTAACACTGCCGTTCACAGAGCTAATATCAATTAAAATTATTATGAATACAAAATAATTTGTTAACCACCTTGGAGGTAGTAAAGGGTCCGCCAATAGGGACGCTCGATCTTTGACAGCTCATGGCGGCCATGTTGTTTGTGGTAGAGTTGGCAAACGTAGTTGTTATTATTCAGTGTATCTTCACAAATCACCATGAACCAATTCAGCCGCGAGCAACATGTGCAAATCGTTAAAACTTATTACGAAAATCAATCATCGGTTCGAGCAACGTTCCGCGCGTTCCGCCAATTTTACGGTGCAATTGATCGTCCTGCTGAGTCGACTATCCGTCATTTGATTAACAAATTCGAGGCAACCGGTTCGGTGAACAATCAGCCAACACCGACGCGTCGTCGAAACGTCCGATCTGCCCAGAATGTCGCCGCTGTGCGCGATAGTGTGCGTGAAAATCCGCGACAGTCAATTTCACGTCGCGCACAGGAACTCCGACTTTCGGAAACATCACTTCGCCGAATCTTGCATCTGGATTTGGGCATGCATCCGTACAAGATCCAGCTGACACAAGAGCTCAAAATAAACGACCATAGACAGCGCCGTATCTTCGCTGATTGGGCTTTAGAGCAGTTGGAAGTCGACCCCGATTTTGGTTGCAAAATCATCTTCAGCGATGAGGCACATTTTTGGTTAAATGGGAATGTCAACAAGCAGAATTGCCGTTATTGGGCCGAGAACAATCCACAGGAGGTCCACCAGGTCGCAATGCACCCAGCAAAGGTAACTGTTTGGTGTGGATTTTGGGCCGGAGGCATCATCGGGCCGTATTTCTTCGAGAACGACGATGGTGTGTCCATCACGGTAAACGGCGAACGATACAGATCCATGATAACGAACTTTTTCTGGCATGAAATCGACAATATGGATGTCGAGGATATGTGGTTTCAGCAGGACGGCGCTACGAGCCACACAGCGCGCGCCACAATGGATCTTCTGCACGAGCGCTTCGGAGGAATGGTTATCTCGCGCGGAGGCGACATCAACTGGCCACCGAGATCGTGCGATTTAACCCCACTAGACTATTTCTTGTGGGGTTTTCTTAAATCACAGGTCTACGCAAACCAACCACAAAACACTGATGCCCTCAAAGTCAACATACGCCACGCCATCGATGAAATACAGCCCGATTTGTGCGCCAGAGTCATTGAAAATTGGACTTCTCGTATGCGCGCCACCCAGCGAAGCCGAGGTGGACATTTGACCGATATTATTTTCCATACATAATGCATTCGAATACTCTTTCAAACAAAAAATAAATTTCATTTATACCTCTCACACAACTTGCTTTATTTCATTTTAAAGATCGAGCGCGCTTATTGGCGGACCCTTTATAATATGTTATCTGTTATCTGAACTTGAATTCGTCGTTTGTTAGATGATTGAGAAAAAGTTTTGCGCCTTGTTTTGAGTTTTAAAATAAATTTCTTGCGGGAATATTGTCTCAGCCATGGTAATACGTATGATAAATATGTCTATTATATTGAAAATATACTAATAGGATAGGTAATATTGATCCATACAATATAAACTATTAAAGTAATGAATAATATTCTACATAATATGTAGACGAGTTCGACTTCTCTATAATCATGTACCAACCTTGATATTAATGAAAATATGAAAAGTGCTTATATGCATTAGATGGCTTAGAGCTTATAAAATCATGAAAGCTTATATGATCAAGCCGTTTTCACTTGGATGCAATGGCTGAGCGTGGAACATATTTAGAGAACATGTTTTGCTGTTAAGAAAGGTAATACTATAATTTTAAAAGCTCTCACATGATATCAGTTTCGTATTTACTGAAATTAGGTATAAGAGTTGAGGTTATTATTATGAGGCATCAGTTATTTCTATGCACGAAACTTATTATATGCTCGCACTGTGAGATTTTATGTTTTACTTTGATTTATTAAAATTAAAATTAATTTTGTAACAAAATGGTAAAGTGCAGGTCATAATTCTGTTCGGAAAGGGAATAGCGACCCAAGAAGTCCTTTGTTTATTATTCAGAGAATTCTAAGAAGGTCCACATTAAATGAGTAATTCATCTTGTATAGTGTGTTTTCTTTAAGTACGGTCTTAGCAAAATTTCATAGCTTCGTAAATGCATAACTTCATAATCGTAAACAGATGTGTAACTACCAAAAAGTAAAATATCTCAAATCAATTGTAAAATTAACAGGATCCATAAAAGCGTCACGAAAAGATTCGACCATAAATAATAGTTGTCCGTTAGAAGCGTCACTTAATTTATGGTTTCCGGGTATGGGAAAAATGGCCAAACAGCTAACTAATTAATGCAGAAAGAGTAATCTCAGAAATGTCATGTAAAATGTTTAGTTTATATTTTGCAACCAGATGTCGTTAGCGTACGGGAATAGTTTCCTGAGATAATGTAAGGGGTAAAGTAGGTCCCGTAGGATTGGTTGAGATTTCACCCTCGGTAAGTGGTATTACTTAAAGGGGATGAAAAATCGAATTTGGTCCCGCCCAGCGAGGACTGGAGCAACAATCTTAGCCAAAATTATGCAGTTTCCGACAGGTTTTCAGATAGTAAATTCGGGTTTAAAGTCAAATAGTTTAATAAGCGGAAAGGCACTCAAAATTGTTCTATTAGAATCAGGTCTACTTAACCCTAGCGATTAGCTTTGTTTTCATATGAATAGATTCATTATTTGCGCGACGCATCTGGTTGTGTCCAAATTTATAGTTTGTTTAGTGTAAATGTTTTATTGTCAGCGTAATTTATTCTGTTAAATATTAAATATATATCTTGGTTTGAAGTTATTTGAATTAATCTCTTGACCAACGAAATTCAATATTATCCGACAAAGTTAGTTCGTGAATCTTAGGGATGATGTGAGGTTTTAGCCATACAGGATTAACATCGACATCATGAGAGCATATGAGGTAAGCTAAATCTCCATGTATCAGCATTAAGATTTCCCCTTCTAACTTTAAAGCATACGCGACGAACCCAGGACTATGAGATCTTGTGTGTATATATTTATGTATGTATACATATTTTTGCAAACCCCGACGCTCCCTTTCATTTTAACATCGGTCAATCTGGTAAAAACCCCAGTGGTTAGAATTTTATTTTAATTTAATTTCATAGTCTGTCGTCTACAAAGAAATCTATACATATGAAAGTTCCGTTTATAGTCGAGGGAATAGAGCACTAAAAACTGCATAACTATCGATTTTTTGAGCAGTAAGATGGATCTATTGCGGTTTTGTGCGTTCGATTGGTGAGAGCGTCTACAAACTTTGTCAATTAAATTGCTCAATTCATTTTGAAAAAATGCATTTTTGCATATAAAAATATGCATTTTAGAAGTGCATCTCGAAGAGACATTAAATAAAACATTTACAAATCTGTAAATATTTAACAGAAATGAATCCAGTTTTAGGGTCGGGGCAACGGTCTTGAGTATTACATAATTTTTACCTGAATTTAAATATATTATTTTTGCAAACCCCGACGCTCCCTTTCATTTTAACATCGGTCAATCTGGTAAAAACCTCAGTGGTTACAATTTTATTTTAATTTAATTTCATAGTCTGTCGTCTACAAAGAAATCTATACATATGAAAGTTCCGTTTATAGTCGAGGGAATAGAGCACTAAAAACTGCATAACTATCGATTTTTTGAGCAGTAAGATGGATCTATTGCGGTTTTGTGCGTTCGATTGGTGAGAGCGTCTACAAACTTTGTCAATTAAATTGCTCAATTCATTTTGAAAAAATGCATTTTTGCATATAAAAATATGCATTTTAGAAGTGCATCTCGAAGAGACATTAAATAAAACATTTACAAATCTGTAAATATTTAACAGAAATGAATCCAGTTTTAGGGTCGGGGCAACGGTCTTGAGTATTACATAATTTTTACCTGAATTTAAATATATTATTCTTAATTATTTATTTAAATATTATAAGAAAGGTGTAGGTTCAAACAATGTTAGGAAAAATAATTTCTGAAAGCTTAATGTGTCCGTAATTATGGTCACATATTTTATTGTTTAAAAAAATATCAAAAACTTGTACACATTGTACACTTGTACACATTGTGTGACACATATGTTCGTGATTCTAAATGTTGTAGATTTCTCGAGAATATAGCATCAATCGTTGTTCCTGATTTAGTCGTGGCAATATTCTGATCGTTATTCATATCTAAACCGAATTTCGGAAGCCCAATCCAGATATATCCAGCAGAATATGCATAAGTAATATTGTATTCTGGTTAATTCCGATTCTGTGACGATCGTTTATAAATTATATCAAAATTGCTTTCCACTTTAGAACACTTGTGGGGGATCGTTGCCCAAGCCAAAGCTGCATTCGATATCTCTGTTTCTATCTCTCCCTCTTATCTGTCATGTGCTTTATCTCACTTATGAGACGAATATATATATATATATATATATATATATATATATATATATATATATATATATATATATATATATATATATATATATATATATATATATATATATATATATATATATATATATATATATACATATATATTACCTTTGTAGTTCTTTGCTCTTCATATTTGTTTTGTGAAAAGTAATCTTCGGTTTGTAGCATTTCATTACATAGAGAAATAAGCAAATAGACGAATAATAAGGAAGATACACTTACCAGTGCTATATCTGGACATACACACGAACTACTACTACTTAAAAGTTGTACAAAGTTCTTTCACCTTCATTGAGGATCTTCAGAGCAGTGTACGACCTGTTTCATTGATCATTATAATTGAATTTTCACAATATATATATATATATATATATATATATATATATATATATATATATATATATATATATATATATATATATATATATATATATATATATATATATATATATATATATAAACTGATCAACAAAATTAACGTTACACTGCCAAATTTGCTCTGATTTTGGAACAGAATAAATCTGGATTTCCGCCGCCTATTTAGTTTCTGTTTGAAGTGTTAGCTAGTACAATGTTTTGTCTGCCGGTCCTTGTTTGTACCAAGGATATATGTTTCATATAAAGTTTCTACAGGGCGGAAAATAAAACAGTGCTAAATTTCTGAAATTTCGGCATCGTCCCATTTCAACAAAAAATTTTTTTTTCTGGATTTCAACATGAATGTCACAAATTAGAACCTCATATCTCGAAACGGTTTTTGCGATTTTCGTTGATTTGCTTTATTTACACAGTGACCGCAAAAACATACATTTTTGGCCTTGCATTGATAACTTTTTTACTCGTGAACCGACTCTCAAAATCCAGGCCTCATGTTGAAACTAAAACTGCAGTTAATAAAGCACGATAAAGATAATCGACTCCAGGCAAAGTTTCAATATACAGGGTTGCATCAAAGTTGAACCAAATCTGCATAACTCGCAAAACCTAGTATTCTGAGAGACTTCAATTAAAGACAACTTGCTTTCGAACAAATTGTATAATCTGAACACTTTACTGTTTTTCTTACTTGCATGAGTTAGGAATTGTTGGTGTAGGAAGGAATTAATGATTGCCTGCGTTTGAAGAAGAACCATAGCTCTTGCTTATCTGATATTTTACTACTGATAACTGTCACTAGTTGTCACTTTTAATTTGTGTCACTTTTATGTTGTTTTCTTGATTGCAAAGTTAGTGAGTGCAATCAAGTTTTCTTGATAGCAAAGTTAGTTGATTGCTAAGTTAGTGCCTCTTTATCGAAAAATGCCAACTTTAAATGACGACCAATTGGCCATAGTAGGCATAGATTGGCCAAATTGTAGAAGGGGTTACCTTCTACAATTTGGGCATACTTCCAGTATGTTTTTCTTTTGACATTTGATTTATACTTTTAAAAATGTTGACTAAAAATTTGTGTAAAATTTAGTTAATCGAGAAAAAAATTATAGCCATGTTAAAATATTATTATTTTTATGACGCACCCTGTAATTTCCATGCAGCTCTTGTAATAAATGTATGTCAGTGAGATTTCATTGGATATGTGTGAATCAATAAAGCAATACGGCTGCAAAACATTTATTAGTACTATATTATATTATTTTATATACGTATTTCCATGTACAATTGCATTTTTGTAATTTAATTACCTACGTCTGCGTTTTTCGTTATATTGCATTTATGGTGCCAGAAAATAATTTAGGCTGGTCCAGTTGAACTAATTGACATAAATGATCAAATAAATTCTCTAATGTTTTGACGATTATCAAGTGGTTATTTAGATTCTGGCGCCACGACGCTGAACATTATTTTATTAACTGCACAAAATCCATTAGGTACTATAGAGGCAGTAACCGCAAACATATAGGTAGCGAAATGCCCGCATATGTGCCTAATGGAACATTCCGAATAATTTAATGGTTTATGGGATATCGGGTTTATCTTTAGTCCATCTGGTACTCTATTGAGTTCAGGCTACCGCTTGCGCATACTCCCTCCCAATGAACTCGCCCGCTTTCAGACAGATTGTATTTTTTTTGTTTTGGAGGGTTTGTTACATTGTTTCAATATAATTCAATTACTCGATTGTGATTTATAGATAGAGCCATATCTGTAGAAATACATAATATGATTTGAATTGCATTTGAAAATATCGGCATGTAATAGTATATTATATACCGCGGGACTGAAGTAGTAGGACTTTTAATCTCGATGGTAAAGTTTATGGCCCGATCGTAGGGAGGGCCATAATTTACCTGAGGGATTAAAAGTACTTCAGTCGCAAGGCATATACGATATGTTCATCATACTACCGAAATTGAAACGTATTTAATATATTATAAAAAAGCACATAGTGACACTTATAGAAACACAGATAATTATTAAGCATAAAGCGAGGTAAATAATGGGAATCACTGATTGACAGGTTGGTGACTATAGTAATGTTGCGTTGTGACAAGATTAATTTTGAGACAGTGTCATGAGCTCGATTATGAGTGAAGAAGGTATATCGGATATTGATAAAGGGGCAGCCAAAGTAGGTCATATCTGCTGCATTCACCCAGGAAAGACTGGTTAAAATGACAAACTGCAACAACATTAATTTAAATATTACCTAAATCAATAAAACGCCTATTACATTCTGTTTATAATTTTATTCTTCCGGGATTTCCGTCAATATTTATTTCCAGAGGACAAAAAGTGACACTTCAGCCGCTGTCATAATGGAGTGCAGTTATTACTTCAGCCCCGTAAATATGAAAATAATATTATGTAGTTATGTTGCAGAATACTGTAAGAATATAAAATATGTTAACCAATGAGTTAAAGCGGTCATGGAATTTTTTTTCTACAGGAAACCGAATAGAAAATGTTCCGCGAGTATTTGAAACAAAAACAATTTATAACAATAGTAGGTAATATACGAATCCACAACATAGATACTGACGTAAGCAGCGTTTCGATGGCCAAGACGAAGATAAGAGTTTTCTTTTACCTGCGGAAGACGAAGATTTGTGCCGGAGTTTAGGAGAAAATTCATAGAAAATTCACCGGGATATATAAAGCGTATATTACGACATGTAAAAAACGTTTTATGAGAATTACACACGTAGGTATTAAATCTCTTGCCCACAGTTAACATATTTCCTGGGCGGAAATCTTTTTTAGAAATCCGAAGTTTTATCGACTGTTGATTGAGTTACCCTATCTCGATTTCTGTGTAAATAATCCAGCAGTACGCAAAACCCCCTACCGTTTCCGTCACTGTGTCCCGACTTCGGTATTATTAATGGTCCCTTTCCGAGCTAGTTGGGAAATTGGATATACGTATGATCCTGCAGAACTAGCAGATCACATACGAGTAACTATATTTTCAAGTATTTCTTTGTGGTGAACATCGAGACGATGCGATGGTAAGCGCGTCGAATTATAATGTAGCATGTCATAGAAATACATGTTTCGCTAAAAGATATCCGGAACGCCATAAAGTCGTCTGCTTATGGAAATCCGCCGATATTTAAGTATTACGGCGGTTTTAAATCATCGAAGGGGATTACGGTACCTTTCCGTTCAAGTATTCGTGTTTTATTTAAAAATTGAGACCCGCTTAGAATGCCGGGATCCACGCAATATGCTTCTGCCTCTCGGCTCTATTAAAAACGTACTTTTTTGTGGCCTCAAAAAGATTCGTAGCCGCTTAGAGGAGATTTCCTTCTTGTAAGTCTGATACTATTAGTGTGGAAGTTTTATTTGGACGCGACAGAAGTATAAATCCGGATTTAAAGGATTCTGTTCATTTGTATGTTTTCTATTCACAGTTGGACGGGTCCCTTTTGGTTTGCAGAACCTTAGATAAGGCGAAAATTGACTAAATAATATTGAAAACATCAAATTCCACAAATTGAAATGTTATAGTCACCCATGAAAGTAATAGGTACTATACATTCTTTACCTATGTCCCATAGTCGGAAATTAAAGTAATTACTGAGTATTAATAATAATTAGAGTAATTACTGATTATTAATAATAATCTGAGTAATCCTAAGGTGATATTAAAGAGGCGGATTACGAAAAACGATATAGACAAATTACGAACTTCTCTATTAGCTGTGGATTAGAGTATATTCTTAAACAATCAAGTCAGTATAAATTTCTTGTCAGAATTTCTTCTTAAAATATACCAAAACCTGGTGTTGAAGAATTTTCAATTTAAAAAAATAACCACATAAAGCCACCAGTTAAATGATTTATTGATACCTTACGTAATATGCGTGACATATTATCCTGTGTAAAGCTGATCTGTGACACACATAACGATATATATAGCATATAAAAAATTACAAAAGGAATATAAAATAGCAATTACCCAGTCTAAAAAAGATGCTTACGATCGATATATTACAAATTCTAGTAATAAACAGAGATAGTTGGAGATTATTAAATCACAGACAGAATCAATTAAAATTAGTTAAGATGACTTCAGTAGCTATTTTAGTTCTCCAGCTGAAAATATTTTCTCTTCGATGCCAGATAGTAACACATCTTTTATTGACATAAGAAAAAATATACCTCGTGTCATCGGATCGCTTTTTCTTCGGCCGGTTACAACATATGTTAATGCTAGATGCTGTCAAGTTATTAAAAAACATTTTTTTATTTGTATTGTTTAAATAGCCAATAATTAAGGTATAATTGATATAACATTGTACCCTCGTACCTCATTAATAACTAGATGGTTAGGCAAAGGTGTTGTCCCAGATTCGTTCAAAAGAACTAAAATTACCCCCTTCATAAAACACAACATTGTTAACAACTTTGTTAACAACTTGGCAAAAGGATTTTGAAATTATTTTGAAACGGACACTAACACAGTATTTCGAACCCAACTCTTTAATAGCGGAGTGTCAACCGAAGCACTCTACAACAGAAGCTGTGCAACCGGTGGGTGGTGAGCAGTAGAGTTCAGGATTTTGAGGAAGGAATGCACTCAGTTATTGCTTTATGTGACATCACTAAAGCATTTGACTGCGCTTCCCATGATCTTTTATTGTAGTTATCTTGTTATAGCATGAGGCTTGGGGGTTTGTCATTAATTGAATCATATCTAAGTAATCGGGTAAATCGGTAATCATATCTAAGTAAAAGAAAATCGGGTACTAGCCCGCTGGAACCTTTCGAATATTTTTTTGTTCTCTCTTTTGTTCTCTCCCGGTCTATTATGACAGAGTGGATATGGACTAGGTTAAGCCCACGAACGTATTACGTACTATGTATTAGCATCAAACAGAAACAAATAGCGGAAAGCATCAAAACGTATAAAAACGTACCTATATATAACAACACTTTCTCGCATGCACAAGATATAAAATATTCACCAGAACAACTTATCAATAGTACCCCCAACACACACTCGTTAGACAATTTTACCCATCAAAATCAGAGAGGACAACAAACAAATTAAGCTCTATCATATAGATAGAGCCATTATATTACCTAAAAACTCTGAGCCCATCTGCACAGGTATCTTATTTTAGTCAGACATTTAATTAATCAAATATGGAATTCTGGGTTTTACTATTTTAAAACTTTTTAAATTTACTTTTAAAATTTTTATATATGATGTTTATACCCCCTAAAGAACCACTAAAATATAGGGGATCTTTGGTGAAACTTTTTTGTGGAAATTTTTAAATTCAAATGTAATATTTTTATTCACTTTTAAGGAATATTATATATGTATTTAGTATTTAAAAACCATTAAAACGTTGTGTTTAAGGATTTTATTTAGTTATACAAAAATTCTTTTCCTATACAAAGTGTTTTAATAACGGGTACAAGATTAATAGAACTTCTTAACATAACTTCAAACATTTTCTAAAAACTTTTATAACATTAGAAACTGCCATATTGTCATATTTCTTAATATATGTAAAATCTAAATATTACTAGGTATTTCGTTACGGTATGGCATAAAAAGTATTTATGGCATTCGTTTAATAAGTTTCAATCGAAATAGTATAGAATTATTTTATTTATTTTAAAACTAATTTATGTATCTATATGAAAAATACGGTATATTTTTTGTCGCCTAATACCTCTCGTTTCAGATATATCAATCACTTATAATGTATTTAAGTACTATAACAAATACATGAACCAGGTATTCCATATTGTTAACTTATTAAACTATGTCAGACCTTGGGTTTAATTAGCAAGATTTCATGAAACAATATAGTTTATTATTTGAAATTCCGAAATAGAAAAAAGTGTCCTGATTTAATTGCTGAAAAATATGCAACAAGAGTAGCTAATGTAACTTATACCCTTGCTGCGGACCGATAACTAATAGTGAAAAGAATTAAATGCATATACATGCACTTAACTTAACAAACGTTAACTGGACATTCACTGGTTTAGCGTCTTAAACTACTTGTAAAAGTTCACTACATGGATAGTTCACATTTTCTTCGTGTCTAGCATATTTGTCGATTGTTACAAGATACTTACTGCCTTGTACATTTAATTGAAAATTAACTTCTTTAACTTCGTTTTATGGACCACAATATTTCTATATCTTATGAATTACGCGGTTAAGAGTTAAGAGAGAACAAAATGTAATCCAGTGAGTAGCCAATTAACGTTTATGAGAACAGTCTATTTATCCTTATTTTGCTCTTAGCTATGTACATAATTGTGTCAGTTACTAAAAAAACTACATTGAAATTAAATTAATTATATACATTTTCACACTTTTAAAATATATGATATTCCTTGAAAGGGAACAAAATATTATATTTGAATTATTTCCATGACTATTGACCAATTTGGGTTAATTTTTTGTTTTTGAGGCACCCTGTAGGCTCACAAAAATTACCCAGCATTTTGGTGTTTCTTTAGTGAGTATAAACAGCGTGTATAAAAATTAGAAAAATCTCGTGAAATCCAGAATTCCATTATATCTGGTGCCATGTCCTTTTGCCACCAAAATTTAAACCAGATGTTTCCGCACAGAAAATCACTTGGAGAGAAATTATTTAGAGAGTTAATATCAGTGTTGCAAGGTGGTGTTGTTTTCTAGTTATTCTCTAAGTATATTCACGTCATCGGCATATAAATATGTTTGACAGACAAAAGAATTAACAATATCATCAACAGATTACAAAAATGATAGGGCCCTATCATTTTTGTAACTCCACCTTCTAACTCCCATTGAGTAACTACACCTTTGCAGCATACATTCCCGATTTAAAACCTGTATGTTCTACATAATGTTTTATATCAAACAAAAATGAAGAGAATAATGTTAATAAGGTTTCACATAGTCCAAAACATCTAAGCTTTTCAATGACAAAACCTTGAGGTATTTGGTTAAAGGCTTTTGTAAGGTCAATAAAACGGCATTTTTAAAAACTAAAAATTTGACAAATAAATAAGCATAACCCTAATTTGTACGCTCAACTTGCGAAAAATTTGTAGGAAGTTTTCCAGTTCTAAAAAGAACTATTGTTTAATACAAGAAGATTAATTCGCAGATTACAACAAGCTATGTTATCATATCGCAATTATTCCATATGCACATCGTAAATGGGCGGAATTTGCGATAGCCAGTATCTCCAATCTTGACTGTCCGTCGGCGTCGGTCTCCTAGGGATCCATAGAAATTGTCGGTTTGGCCGAGAATTTGATGAGCAAGATTCGAGTCGGGGATGTTGCAGGCAAGCGAACCTAATATAGAACACTACCGGGAATACATAAAAGAATGAACTCTCGTGGATTTACTGTCTTCCGAACTTCCAGACTCAATAACTTACTTTCCAAATAACTCTATTTACTCTTAAGTTTTGTAATATCCGCTCCTGCGCCCGCCTGAAAAAATGCGGAATAAATACAACAAAATAGATTGATTTTATCGAAAGGGATTGCCTCCGTAGGGGTTTTATGGGAACTTGAAATTTTGTCCAAGTCGAATCGCGTCAGTCAGAAAAATTTCCACCCCATATTTAACCAGAACTAATGACTCCTACAATGTAACACTTATCGACGCCTTACCAAAAATAGCCTCGAATTTATATAGAGAATACTTCAAACTTCTTAATATATATAAATTGAGATATATATATATATATATATATATATATATATATATATATATATATATATAAATATATATATATATATATATATATATATATATATATATATATATATATATATATATATATATATATATATATATATATATATATATATATATATATATATATATATATATTGAAATTTTTTGAAATTCTTTGCTATTCATATTTGCTTGGTGAAAAGTAATCTTGGGTTTGTAGCATTTCATTACATAGAGAAATAAGCAAATAGACGAATAAGAAGGAAGATACACTTACCAGTGCTATAGCTGGACATACATATGGAAATGAACCACTTTGAAGTTGTACAAGTTCTTTCACCTTTATTGAGGAATGAATTGAATTGAATTTAAAATATTAATACACCAACACTTGCAGTGACGTTTTATGACATTAGTTTTTGACGGAACTCAAATTCTTAGAATACACAAACCTAGTCTACTATTTATATTTGTTCTATTTGAACATATTATATATAAAAGCATTAGGTGTAAAAGCATTTGAACGTATTATATATAAAAGCATACAGTTATCCAGAAGATGTTAAACTTTAAAATGACAATAAAAATAAAATTTTAATTGAAGTTAAAAATTTTGGAATTTTCGAGGAAACAATTAATACATAAGACCAACAAATGATGTTAGTTTTGACTAAGCAAGCAATTTCTGTATCACTCCCTCTTTGAATGCTTCAGAACTCTATTGTATTTGTAATTCAATATTCTCCAGCATATTGCCGAATCCAAAAATGATTACGCCCCCTTGCGGAATAAATTCGAACCGAGGAAAGCGAGTAAAAATTTGTAAACCGTCGCCTAACCTTCACGATTCCTCGTTTACGACGTTACTGTTGTGGTTACTGTGGTTTTATTACTCTTTACCTTTAGTTTTACTGTTGGCGGTGTTTTTTTGCGAAACAATTTCGACCCCCAGGAAAGCGAGTTAATAATTTCCTTCACTTCGTTTACTGTGGTTTATTGTTGGCTGTGTTGTTTTAACGTTTTGTTATACTTTTTGTGATTACCATGTCCCTTAAAAGTATTCATAATACAAACTGTTGTGTTTATGGTTGGAACTCAAGAAATGGTAAAGATAGATCTCTCCATTTTCACTATTATTCGAAGAAAAATTCCGGCATTAAAGCGAAAATGATAAATGCACTGGGAATCAAGGAAGAGATTGATAAGAGGAAAACTTGGGAGAAGGTTTTATTAATGGGCAAGCCAGTGACAAACAATATGCGTGTTTGCTCTAATCATTTTAAAACAGAAGATTACTGTTCAAAAGGTAAGGGATATGCTTGCTTGGCATTTACTAATGCCTCACCCTCTACAACACATCTACTCTCTGGAGTGGCTTGCAGGTAAGAAAACACTTTTCCCAATGAAAGAAAAACCACTTCATTGAAATCGTCCATCATAACCTAAAAATAACGTTGTATATCAGTACAGGTACGCCATATAAACATCTATTCTACTGATAAACAAAACTACATACCTTTGTTTTAAAAACCCCTTAAAGTGGATAAACGATTTGTACGTATAAAAATGTCCCAGTTAAGAAAATGGTCTCGAGTTTAAGCACAGCACACGAAAACACATAAGGGCACGGAAGAAATTTTACTCGCTTTCCCGATATTTGTTTACAAACATCAGCGCCCCCAACGGTAATTTTAGTCGCCAATAGTTGGAGGAAGTAGTTGTTTTTCAATAGGTTCAACAAGATTTTATGCATTTTAAAGTTTAACATCTTCTGGATAACTGTATGCCTAATGCTTTTATATATAATATGTTCAAATAGAACAAATATAAATAGTAGACTAGGTTTGCGTATTCTAAGAATTTGAGTTCCGTCAAAAACTAATGTCATAAAACGTCACTGCAAGTGTTGGAGTATTAATATTTTATATTCAAGTATAAATGATCAATGAAACAAATCGTACACTGCTCTGAAGATCCTCAATAAAGGTGAAAGAACTTGTACAACTTCTAAGTGGTTCGTTTCCGTATGTATGTCCAGATATAGCACTGGTAAGTGTATCTCCCTTCTTATTCGTCTATTTGTTTATTTCTCTATGTAATGAAATGCTACAAACCCAAGATTACTTTTCACAAAACAAATATATATATATATATATATATATATATATATATATATATATATATATATATATATATATATATATATAGGGTCCGCCAATAAGCGCGCTCGATCTTTAAAATGAAATAAAGCAAGTTGTGTGAGAGGTATAAATGAAATTTATTTTTTGTTTGAAAGAGTATTCGAAGGCATTATGTATGGAAAATAATATCGGTCAAATGTCCACCTCGGCTTCGCTGGGTGGCGCGCATACGAGAAGTCCAATTTTCAATGACTCTGGCGCACAAATCGGGCTGTATTTCATCGATGGCGTGGCGTATGTTGACTTTGAGGGCATCAGTGTTTTGTGGTTGGTTTGCGTAGACCTGTGATTTAAGAAAACCCCACAAGAAATAGTCTAGTGGGGTTAAATCGCACGATCTCGGTGGCCAGTTGATGTCGCCTCCGCGCGAGATAACCATTCCTCCGAAGCGCTCGTGCAGAAGATCCATTGTGGCGCGCGCTGTGTGGCTCGTAGCGCCGTCCTGCTGAAACCACATATCCTCGACATCCATATTGTCGATTTCATGCCAGAAAAAGTTCGTTATCATGGATCTGTATCGTTCGCCGTTTACCGTGATGGACACACCATCGTCGTTCTCGAAGAAATACGGCCCGATGATGCCTCCGGCCCAAAATCCACACCAAACAGTTACCTTTGCTGGGTGCATTGCGACCTGGTGGACCTCCTGTGGATTGTTCTCGGCCCAATAACGGCAATTCTGCTTGTTGACATTCCCATTTAACCAAAAATGTGCCTCATCGCTGAAGATGATTTTGCGACCAAAATCGGGGTCGACTTCCAACTGCTCTAAAGCCCAATCAGCGAAGATACGGCGCTGTCTATGGTCGTTTATTTTGAGCTCTTGTGTCAGCTGGATCTTGTACGGATGCATGCCCAAATCCAGATGCAAGATTCGGCGAAGTGATGTTTCCGAAAGGCGGAGTTCCTGTGCGCGACGTGAAATTGACTGTCGCGGATTTTCACGCACACTATCGCGCACAGCGGCGACATTCTGGGCAGATCGGACGTTTCGACGACGCGTCGGTGTTGGCTGATTGTTCACCGAACCGGTTGCCTCGAATTTGTTAATCAAACGACGGATAGTCGACTCAGCAGGACGATCAATTGCACCGTAAAATTGGCGGAGCGCGCGGAACGTTGCTCGAACCGATGAATGATTTTCGTAATAAGTTTTAATGATTTGCACATGTTGTTCGCGGCTGAATTGGTTCATGGTGATTTGTGAAGATACACTGAATAATAACAACTACGTTTGCCAACTCTACCATAAACAACATGGCCGCCATGAGCTGTCAAAGATCGAGCGTCCCTATTGGCGGACCCTTTATATATATATATATATATATATATATATATATATATATATATATATATATATATATATATATATATATATATATATATATATATATATATATATATATATATATATATATATATATATATATATATATATATATATATATATATATATATATATATTTTGTGAAAAGTAATCTTGGGTTTGTAGCATTTCATTACATAGAAATAAGCAAATAGACGAATAAGAAAGAAAACACACTTACCAGTACTATATCTGGACACACATATGGAAATGAATCACTATGCATATGAAAACGAACCACTTAGAAGTTGTACAAGTTCTTTCACCTTTCTTGAGGATCTTCAGAGCAGTATACGATTTATTTCATTGATCATTCATACTTGAATTTAAATTACCAATACACCAACACTTGCAGTGACGTTTTATGACATTAGTTTTTGACGGAACTCATTCTTAGAATGCACAAACCTAGTCTACTATTTATATTTGTTCTATTTGAACATATTATATATATAATATGTTCAAATAGAACAAATATAAATAGTAGACTAGGTTTGCGTATTCTAAGAATTTGAGTTCCGTCAAAAACTAATGTCATAAAACGTCACTGCAAGTGTTGGAGTATTAATATTTTATATTCAAGTATAAATGATCAATGAAACAAATCGTACACTGCTCTGAAGATCCTCAATAAAGGTGAAAGAACTTGTACAACTTCTAAGTGGTTCTTTTCCGTATGTATGTCCAGATATAGCACTGGTAAGTGTATCTCCCTTCTTATTCGTCTATTTGTTTATTTCTCTATGTAATGAAATGCTACAAACCCAAGATTACTTTTCACAAAACAAATATATATATATATATATATATATATATATATATATATATATATATATATATATATATATATATATATATATATATATATATATATATATATATATATATATATATATATATATATATATATATTGTGAAAAGTAATCTTGGGTTTGTAGCATTTCATTACATAGAAATAAGCAACTAGACGAATAAGAAAGAAAACACACTTACCAGTACTATATCTGGACACACATACGGAAATGAATCACTATGCATATGAAAACGAACCACTTAGAAGTTGTACAAGTTCTTTCACCTTTCTTGAGGATGCTAATATCCTTCTTGAGGATGATGATAAGCATATTATATATATAATATGTTCAAATAGAACAAATATAAATAGTAGACTAGGTTTGTGTATTCTAAGAATGAGTTCCGTCAAAAACTAATGTCATAAAACGTCACTGCAAGTGTTGGTGTATTGGTAATTTAAATTCAAGTATGAATGATCAATGAAATAAATCGTATACTGCTCTGAAGATCCTCAAGAAAGGTGAAAGAACTTGTACAACTTCTAAGTGGTTCGTTTTCATATGCATAGTGATTCATTTCCGTATGTGTGTCCAGATATAGTACTGGTAAGTGTGTTTTCTTTCTTATTCGTCTAGTTGCTTATTTCTATGTAATGAAATGCTACAAACCCAAGATTACTTTTCACAAAATAAATATGAATAGCAAAGAATTTCAAAGCTAATATATATATATATATATATATATATATATATATATATATATATATATATATATATATATATATATATATATATATATATATATATATATATAGCTATGTATTTGTCAATATTCTGACAATTTGTTATGACATACAATATACCTATGATTGAGAACAGGACACAAGCATAAAAGTTATAAGGTGTTAATGTTGAGAGATAGTTACTCATATACACACACAATATTACAAAACCTTACCTTGTTTGGTCTCATTATCGTTACCAGGCGTCGGCTCAGCTTAATTTTACTGTTTCTCAGGTCGTAAACAGGTTCTTCGGGAATGATAGTCTAAAGAGGTTAGGTTATATGCTTATTGAAATAAAATTATTTGCATATCCATAAAAACACATATATTATAAACAGGAATTGAAAAACGAAACTTATAAATTACAAACGAAAATTATAAATGGGGAAAAATAATGTTATAAATATACACAATTTAAATTATGACATAATATGTACTCTTAATTTTCTAGAGTATTTTATATTTGTCTTGTAATTGTCTTTTTTATAATTTTTTTAAATAGAAAACTTTTAGTACTGCCGGTATATGGACCAAGCATGTATAGTATGGAGAAGTCTTGGTACCGTAGGCATAATAAGGTAATGTCGGTATCTATATAATTCACATGAAAGTTTTTACTGCGCAATGCAGCAGATATACTTGACCTTACAATGGCCGAATACGAACACAACTACTTGTTGATTGACTTTAATGTTTATAAAACTATTTACCTTTGTGATTTAGAAAGTTGTTGAGTGGTGGTACCTTTTTGTGAACTTGTGTAGAAGTCTCTGGTAGATCTGAAGCTGGTATACTTCCCTCGTTGCTGGTATACTTCCCTCGTTGCACTTTGGTTTTATTTAAACAGCACTGAATATTATTATTGTTTACTTTAAGCAAATATTTTAACTATAAAGTTATAAGTATAGCTGACAATTTGATTCCAATGACAGTTCACATTAATTTTACTAACCTAAAAATTTCTATAGTCGTCACTTGGATCTAGCTAAATAGGCTTAAATGAATTTCAGGTTAATTTAGAAAACAAAGTGATGTGCAGTGTCTGACAAATTGGGATTGGGCCCTTTTGTTTTTACAGCAGGTGTATTTATAGCCTTCCAATGTTACCATGACAACAACGATATGTCAATTATTTATAGAACTGTCAGATTAAGATTTTTTTTTAAATTTAATTGAATACAAAATTATGGCAGATTTTTTCTATAAATTTTGATATTAAATATGTTTCAAATCTGAAGCTGGAGTGAAGAGAAGCTGGACTTAATACAACCGACCCATCTACCAGCAAAAAAATTGAAATAATAATACAAAAATAAGAAATTCATTTGTGTTTGAAAGGCACTTATTGTTCACACTCTTCCCATTACATTGTCCGACTTCTCGGCATCGCTTAAGCGATCAAAGCAGCCTTTGAGTAGTTGAAGACAAATCGCCGTTGCCGCTTGAACAGGTGTAGAAATGACAAACGTATTGTTCCGGTTATAGGTGGAATCTTTATTACAAATTCTCTCCATATCCTTGTCACATCCTTCGCGGTAAGATGAATTATTGCAATCGAATGAGTCATGTATTTCGGAATTGTCAAAGTTTCGGGTAATTATAGGTGAGGAGCATCTGCGGAGCGCACGAAATGTATCAGTATGGAATACTTGATTCAGCAGCAACAAATGTCTACCACAAATTTCCACACTACCAAAATTGTCGTATCTTGCTCATATAGATTTTTATATAAATAAATCACCTTTTAGTTGAAAATCGATGAGGTTTCAAGAGATGGGGATAAAAGCGTGTTCCAGCCCCACGTTAGGCGCCACTTCTTTATTTATATTGTGCTCAGGCAACACTTGTCAAAAATTATGATATGTGACGAACTTGGGTGAAAATCTTCCAAGGCATTATTTTTATTTTTATTACCGTGAATTGAAGTTGTTAGAATAAGCCATGAGCATTCACCGAGTAGGTAAGGGGAACGTGCGAATTCCGAATGATTTGCAGTCGTCCAAATCCATTATAAACCCCAGTCACCCAAGGGAGCTATTCCTAGGGTTTCTGAAATTTACGTACACAAACGTTTCAGTTTGTGAATCAGGAGGAACTGTAGCTTCTAATGATGCATTGTAATGGGAATACCTCGGGCAATCTTATGTTTAGCACTCTCAGGAAGATGCTAAAGAATTGTTCACGATTTTATTACAATGCGAACTGAAGTGACGTATTTGAATATATCTTATTCTAATTGGTTTAAGATATACCCAATATTAAACGCGCAGCACATAAAGAAGTAATGAATTTAAGCAAAAACAAAGGAAGTGTGGCGAGGAAGGTGCGAGTGCTATTAATTTAATTTGAAATAAGTCGAAGGGGAGTCGAAGGTCGTAAATTATTAAAAGGCTATTAACGTCGACATTAAGCAAGTCCGCGAAGCAGGCCGTGATTTTAAATGCGATGTTTGCTAGATCCATATTTAATCGGATGGAAAAATCAACGTTTGCCGAGGACAGCTTAGATCCACTCTGGATTTGCGAATAATAAACGAAAACCGAATAAAGCGGTGAATCTGTTAAGTGGGGGTTTCGATGTTGGCTCTACTTAATAATTGCACTATTTAGGATTACAGTGGATCCAGTAGTTCGTTTATTATATAGGCTTAATATATTATATAGCTCTCTTGACACGAAGCGATTGGCATTATATAATTATTTAAAAACCTCTTCAAAGTCAAAGCATAGGGGTTAATATGAAATATAGTAGAGCCAAATGATATTAACCAATTTAAGGTAGCTTTGGGGCTCGATCACTTAGCAGCAGTGTTGGTTCAATTTCCGCCTGGTGCGCAACAAATTTTCAAGTAATTTGCCCCCCAGATGTAACTAATGAGTTTTTCCAAGTTTCCCGCATTCCTGCACAGAATGAAATTTATCAAGCCGATCCTGGGTGCACATGCAGCCTGCCAAATAATAACACTCCGCGCCTTCCCCCGTTCAAGTATCTAACTTATGGGCTATTCATTGAGGTTAGAATGACGGATAGAGTTATTGTTTATATATTTATATGGTATTAAAAATGCAGTACGACATCATGTGCCTAATATTGGTCTGCATAAGGTACAAATTAAGTCATTATGACAGTGAGGTCAGAACCAGGAAGTCATCTTACATCATTTAATAGACGTCTTCAGGCTGACATTTTGTCTCCAAATTATTTACTTCAGAAATGTTACCACACTTTTGCCAATCATCGCGGGACCTGCATCAATAGTGACACCGATTGACTTTGCTCAGTCCATTTTATAAGTTCTAAAGGCATCAATAAAATCTTCAAAAAAAAATTCTCACCTTAGTTGTCTTTCATGGCTCGAAATGTGAGTAAATCTTCTGTTATTTTCAAATTTTAGTCCATTGCGCGCATAAAAAATCTCTCAATTAGCTGGTGTGTGTTCTTATTTGCAATAATTCTGTTATGTTTCATCCAAAACATTTAAAAACCGATACGGACAGATTGCGATTTCCGCACAGTTCTGCATAATAACCGAAAATTAGGTAATAATAATGTTTCCTGATTTCATTTATAATAATACTTACACTTAATTAAAAATTTTCAGCTAATTAATTATTACAAATGGCAGATACCGCGACCTAGCCTGTTCCCTTTTGACGTTCTGCCGCCGATTGTTGGATAACTTACCGTCGACGACTTCTTTTTCACCGGGGTTATATAATCGAGGTTGATTTCCGGAAAATCCGACCGAGGAAAAGTCAATCCCGAGATTGTTTTCCCGTCTCCCGTAGTTCGATTATCTGGCGGAGATATTCGCTTCTTAGTCTACGGACTGAGCCGGGCGATTTCACAGTTTTTCACCCGAATTGAATTAGCAAAACAAAGATGTTTGTTAGAAAGAGAGATATATTGGTAGGGAGAAGAACCAATTATCCAAACAAAGTTGTACGCATGAGTTACAAAATTAAGATATTCTGAATTACGTTCTTATTAAGAAACCTTATTATATCAGCTTATGTTTAACATATGGACCATGATTACACTTATCTAATCCATATTACTACATTAAATATTGGAGGGCTATTACACTGCTAATAGAGCGTTACATATCACTAGACTTACATCTAGAAGAAGTGACCTTCACTACTATGGTTCACCTCAAATATGTTCTTATATATAACTAAAAGCGAGCTGTGGTCAAAGTAGATGCTACCTGTGGACCGACGCTGTCAACATGAGAGCCTTTTTACAGGTATATCCAGATGGTATTCTACCTCAGGTTGACTTTGATAAACCTTATGGCATACAAACTAATGGTGGAAATGAGACCGACGTTGAAGATGCAAACTATATCTTCATAGACGGCTCAAAGAGAAACTAAGAAGCAGGCTGTGGTATGGAGTATCGATAAGAATGCTTGTGTCGTACAAAGAGCTATCTGGCAGAATTATAGCCGCCCAAGAGATTGCTTAAATCGTGAGGTTAAAACCAAAGGGTTGCAAACGCCAAATTCAAAATGTTTCAGGAGAACAAATATAAAGTTGAAAGTACACAAAATGTTTTCCGTCCAGAATTTAGTTAGAAGTAAATATGCTTTAAAATATTTTGAAGATTTGACTTCAACACCTATAGTAATGTTCGCTTGAATTACATTTTTTTATTGAAAAAAATACGGTTTTAAAAAACGATTCCAATGTACTTGGAACTTTGTGGCACTGTATTTGGAACCTTATGGAAATTTAAAGTGAAAAATGGGTTTGAATTCGACTAATTTGGCATTCAGTATTCAGACAATCGAGGGGGTTTTCTGATTGCATTATATTAGACGGTGTACCAAAGCTTTTTGCTAAATTTTAGTGCAATGTTAGGTTTGAAAATATATTTTCAGGATTTGCTAGAATAACAAACATTTTGGACCCTTCTTTTTGGGCACATATTCCGATCAAGAACTTCCAAAATTCTCAAAAGATTCTTCGGAGTTGAAACTGATTGTTTTAACTTTAAAGAAACACAAGAAAATGCCGGGAAACACACTGTATCTCAGTCACGAGACCTTATGGTTTTCAAATTGTGACGAAACGTGGATTTAGAACTATGTTGACATTGAATTGTGCTGCCATCGTTGGGTCAATAGTTAAACTTTGTATATAGAACTGTAAAGATTTTTCTTGGGAATAAATTTATCTAAAAAACTTTTTTGTACAAATTGGCGTTTGGAACCCTATGGTTTTCACCTCACGTAATAACGACCAAGGATTTAGAATCTACGCATAATAGAGAATCACTAGCGGCCCTGAAAAATTATAAAATAAATAAAGAATCAATATGGGAATGTCACCAAGGACTGATACTAAGATACCGAACATTAGGTATCCTCACTCTAATTTTCTGAAAACATTCAGCTTCTGTAATGAATTTGAAATGATAACCTAGAGAATGTAGAATGGTACTCCAAATGGTGTAGCAAATAAATACTTATAAACTGATAATGGGACAGAATTAATGGACAATGGTGTAATTACCATCAAAGGAGTTCCAATCAGATAGTGATTCAGATAATAACATAATAATGATAATTTTTGTTATATTGAGGATTAAGTGGTATTACACAAATGTATTACTGTATTACTGGTATTACACGACTGTATTACACAAATGAATCGATAATAAAATAAAAAAGGCATTTCACCATCAGCTCACCGAAATACCAAAAATCTCCTCCTCGCATTTGTCAACTCGTTATATTAGGGTAGATCTACAACAGCAACTTAATAGAATAACAGTGGTGCGCCCTCTCTTCTGTTATTTATGTACTATTATAGAAAAATATATTGAATGTGAATAATTAGTTGTGAATATGATATCACCATACGTACATCTTATGTACGACGGAAATATGTCGTCAAAAGGACGTCCTGTCATATTCCTTTGGTCATATGACGTTGTCTACCAACAAATACCAAAAAATCCGTCAGTATGACGTCCCTATGTTACCTGGGTTATTTCTCATTGAAAATACTACAAACCGAGTTTTTAGTCATATAACTTTGAAACTCATATAAACTCCTGCAAACTTACAAGTAAATCTTGCTTGTAATAGGCATTACAAGTTTTCTTTTTGTAGATTCCGAACCGCTATCAAGCTTTGTATTTTTGTTAGCAATTATCTGTTCCTGCTCACATTTCACGCAAGTTCCATCATATGGAGACGACGACTGAGTTTCCACGAACACCAAAATTCTTATACATCGCTCGGTGCGCGTTTCGTCAAGATGTTGGCATCATCCGGAGACGAATAAGATTTCCAAGTGTTTTAATCATCTTCGGATTATGCCAACTTCGTTGGCGAAACGCGCATCGAGCGAAGTATAAGGGTTTTCGTGCTCGTGTAGAATCAGTCGTCGTAGTTAGTGCTGTCGTCACATTCAAGGTACCAAGCCTCTACAGGATTAAATACTAAATTTACATCCAGATTTGAGGATTTCCGTTCACGTGAACTTCAATTCCAAATATTCATGACTCGTTTCGCTGCCGAAGAGGAGCAAGTGGTAATGTCGCTCCAAATGTCACAGTTTCACGGAAAACACCCGTAATTAATATTTCCAAGTGTTTCAATCCAAGGGAATCCATCTTAGCACAACTAATTATTTTCGAACGGCGTCTCCTAAATAATCGCAGGTATGGAACTATTAATTAAATGATGCTATGCGAGTCACGCCAGCTAGCGGTGGAAAATAAAACGAAAGAAAAACCCGTATGGTGACGGAGAGCCAGTATCCTAACGTCGCCAGACGCACGCGTTTCGCTCTATCCTGCTCGAAGTCCTGCGGTAGCGCGCTTCCTGCGACGCTTTAGCCATAGGCTCTTTAAAAATCTGGTATACCCCGGGAGAGAAATCTTGTGGGATATATTGACTAAGTTGTTACATATTTATTATATATAATGAGAAACAGTTTTAAATTAAAAGTGTAAGTAAGTGTAAGCATATATATTGCATATAAGTACTTAGATCTTTGAAAGTAATTGTGCGTTACTCCTGAACAATATTATAGTGCTACTTGTACGGACTTGTCAGACTATAGTGTTACAGTGATTACATATTTTTCCTGGGTAGACTACGAAGCACCAGACGTGAGTAATATTATATCTATATGTATTATGGTTATATATGACTTTGGAAATTTGCTTTGGATCAGTCAGTGCGTGTTCTGGTACAATATAATGTTGCTAAATTCGTTTACACGTGTGTTTTATATCTATTGAACATATTTTTTATTTTAATTGTTATTAACGAAATATGCAAACCAAAAGGTCAATTTTTAAAATAATTTCTCACCTCATAGATATTCGTAAATTATAGTTATTCTTTTGTATACAAATCTAGTAGGGATATATTCAAATGAGCCTTCAGATATTTTCAATTTTAATATAGGAAGAATTCGTTTCGACAAAAAAAGTTGCATAAAAGTATATCGTTAAATAATAAAAATGTTGCCCAAAATTTGTTCAATTGGATTGAGATCGGGACTTCTGGGTGGCCAAGGCAAAACTTGAATATATTTTCTAAGAACGAATTCCGCACTAATCTGCAGTTGTGGATTGGGCAATTGTCCTGTTGGAAATTTAAAATGTTCTGGAACCAGTTGCTGCACCGATGGTAACAATGTTTTGCGGCAAATGTCTATAATGTTCGCCATTTAGCATTCCTTCCATATGCCAGCAGCCTCTTGGACTGGCCGCGCTTATCCAAGCCCACATATGAACAGAACAACGACTGCTTCTATTAACTGGTTTGGTATATCGTTCTTCGTACCGCGAATTTATTGGTCTATAAACACGAAGTGACTTATTTGGACGTTTTTTTTGTCGGAGAAAATGACATTAGAACAGAAATCTTCATCTCCGTCAACTTTTTTTGCTGCAGTCAGATAATCAAGGATTTTTAGCAGCTGCATAATTACTTATATCGTTCTGTTTAATTCGGCGTCTAGTTGTCCACAAGGAAGCAGGAAACTGGATACCATGACAAGCTATTGCAGCCATATCAAAGGGTTTTTTTTTAACCAATTTATCATTTCCTCATGTTGAATCAAATTCTTCTCCTTGCACCTCTACATGATTATTTTCAATTTAAATATGCAACTTTTGCGTACTTGGAAAAGGTTGACAGTAGTAAATAAATCTTTCACTATTGATCACCTCTTGGTAAGATTTCATCAATTATATATTTCTCCGATTCTAATCAAGTGCAAAAACTGACTATCTTAATTTTATTTTATAATATTATTTGTGGTTGTATAATATTTATTTCATATGGTAGGATTACTCCACTCAGATTCTCTTCATTACGGAAATTTTCGTCAAAGTAATAAACAGGTTATTGAATCTATAGATAAAAAATTTCCCCCAAATATGAAAAATTTCGTGAGCGTCATGCGGCGCGTCTGAAATTAGCTCTGAGATACGATATATTTTTTTAAATTTATTATGTTATTAATGCGTCTTAATGATTAGTGGAATTAGTGGAAGGCGAGACGTGGACCACCCTGTATATTTGGCATACATTCCTACAAATTTCGCATATTATACGCTTCCGTGACCTGGCAAAATAAACGTAGAAAAACTAATAAGTAGCATGGAAATACTGTTTTCCATTGCATTGCAAAATGCGGCATTTTAATAGACATGCACTGTAATTACATACCGTTTCAATTAAAATTTAAAATTGTTGCTGTCGCAATAGCTTATCATTTGTTCCCAACGCACAAAAATACAGCACGTCAAAAATTGCAATTCATTGTTATCGATTTCATATATATTTTATAAAACGTACGTTTTGAAAGCAGTTAGAAATACAAATATACAACGTATGATTTGTAACGACGACTACGTCCCCAATCCGCTTCGACAGTGTTTTATGCAGTTTTGTTATATAAATATCAGCAAGTAGTGACATTATATATTGTTCGCTCGAAGGAACTAAAATGTGCGTTGTACTGACCTGCATGTAAAAGTGGACTGTAATACTTTCATTTATATATATATATATATATATATATATATATATATATATATATATATATATATATATATATATATATATATATATATATATATATATATATATATATATAATTAAATTAATACTTATTATTTAAATTTACAATTACTTTTTTCTAATAAAAATTATAAAATTCACGATCGTGGCTCTTGCTTCTTTGAACGCCGTAACTAGACTCTCTAATTGTTGGTAGTTGCTACGGATGTACCGTATTAAAAAACATATGAAACTTCCTGTTTACCTATTTCTTTCTTGTTCTGTTATTCTGATCTGACCAATCAGATTAAATCATAATATTTGATTTATTTAATTTCTCTTTAAACTATTACACATTGATTATCACATAATATAATTTTGAATTCTGAATACTTTCATACAGTTAATTTAAATTTCTGTCATGTAACTTCGCTTTCTGTGTGGCGCGTTCCCTCTACCTGATACATCTTGCTTCCTAGCTAAACTCTCGAACCCTTTATTTACACTTATTCTTTTGCATTAATCCTTTAACTTAGACACAGTTTATTAGTTTTTGATATGTGATAATTATTAGTATGACTTGTCTATTGTAATTTCACTTGAAACAGATTTTTGAGGCGATTAATTATTTGGTTATAACGATATTATGTTTGGACCAATCATGCGCCTAGCTTGTTGGCGTTCAGCTATACTCTGTTCGTTGGTCATAGGCAAGTGTTTGTTTGCGCTTATACTATAGTCTGTTCGTTAGTTGTAGGCTACTGAATTTAATTTACTTTTAATTTGTTATATTTATTGTACTTGATTGCTGATTTAGGTTCTATATTCTCGTTTATCTCAATATATATATACTTATATATGTTGGTATGTTCAGGTTTTCGCGCGTGTGTAGAATGTAGTAGATAATTTCCCGGGTTTTCTTCCACGTATCTTCTATTCTGGTGGAACAACGTTTCGGCATAGTCAGATTTGCCAAATTCAGATTCTCCATAATTTCTAGCTTGGTTGATCAACCTTAACTTGTCTTGCTGGAAATGCTTGTTTTCATACCGGTTGTAATCTTTGGGTATCGTCCCTTTCATTGATATTTTGTTATATCATTTCAATCTCTATACCTTCTCTAACAATTCTTGAGCTACGAGTTCTATGTTGGCCAGTACTTTTGTATTGTCGAAATCTACTCATCCTTGTTCAAATATGTGCAGACAGCATGGCGTTCCATATGCCCTGCTGTCTGCACATATTTGAACAAGGACGAAGTAGTTTGATGAGTTCTTACCGAAACCACAGCATGTGCAAAGACGTCGCATTTCTATACGTAAATCAGTAACCCGTTGCATAATACATGTATTCCAAACAACTACTGGGTACTGGGTAATGTACGTCATAATTTTGTAGGACTGCTAATTAGGTTTAATTTAATTTGTTACCTAGTTTTAATAAGCTTTGACTGTGCTGAAACTTCACACCTAATTAAGTTATTTTAATTAACGGGGACGGCATAACAAAAAGGTTAAAATAGTACATTTCTATTGTAAAGGATCGTTGTTTATATTTCAATAATTTCCAGAGATTATTATGGGCGATAAAGGTATTAATGATTTTTTATGAGATGCTGGAATATATTAATCTGAAAAAAGGTACGTCGCACACTTTATCAGTAACTTCATCAAGTCGTCGAGGGGGCCATAAAAGAATGGCATTAAGCGATTGTTAAATAGGCAAACAATTGCCAATTAATCAATTAAAAGGCATACAATTATTGCTAACTGCCTCCACTGTCACTGCGATTTTCTTAAACCATAAGTATGGCTTATACCTACAAGTAATATGGCAACCGATTTTGAAATTTTGGTTTACTTTAGGGTCTAAACATAGAAAAACTAGTATATATTTTCGAAAAATAAAACTGAGATATATTTTTTAATATATTGGTAATAAGGTGTATTATTACTTATGTAATAAATAAGTGTAAAAACCAAATGTATTATATATTTTTATTTATTAAGTCTATGTATTTTATTAAAACATATGATTTCTAATACCCGCTTTTTCTGGTAATCTATAGGCTTTGGAATAAATATAAATAAATTAAAAATGATAATTTTGTTAACCGACAAATTTAATATTCTCCATTTAATTTTTAAAAAATTTGTTGTATAAATGAAATATCTTTGACACTTACTACAGTGTGACATATTTCGCAACAATGTTCCCTGCTCAGTTGATGACGTGTAACGAATTGTTTTGTTTTGAATACCTTATATAAATAAATGTGTGTGCGTATATATATATATATATATATATATATATATATATATATATATATATATATATATATATATATATATATATATATATATATATATATATATATGTATATATATATATAATGGCCGATGAGATGACAAAAGAATTATGACAAAAAACTTTAAAAAATATTTTTTTTACATTTCCGACTTTTAAGAGCACATATCTCGGAAATGGTGCGGCGTCGAGGCGAAAAAAATGTAACGTAAGGTAAAAGACAGTAACGTAAAATATATGCCAAAAAAAATATGCAAAAAAAATATAGGCTTCCAGTTTTATGCATTTATACATGGAAGTTTTCGCTATGACGCGACGCACAGTTTTCGAGATATAAGCGAGAACGCCGTAATTACAGATCAGTCCACAGCTGCGCATCAGCGCAGCTTTCAAAAATTATAATCGTTCTAAAAATGCACCATTTAGGGTAGATACATTTAAAAATAATATTTTTACCAGACTAGCCGTAGTTAGTTTATTATGATATAGATCACTATCAGTTACCACGCAAACGTAAATTAAACTGAAGGTACCTACACGAAACTCATAATACCTCTGCTAGCTAGACTGTAACCTTTTTTTTAAACGTACTAAGACTGTCGACCTTTCGATTGAACTTGGATACAAATTTTGTTACCTAGACTATTGATTTATTATAATGAAGGCGTTCGCTCAATACACTTGCGACATTTCGTGCATGTCAAAACAAATCACACGGCAATAAACTTGTAGTGCTCGGTAACACATCCACAACTTCAAATAATCCTCATATTTTACATTTACTTTTACTTTACTTTTGGCAATTTCGACATTTCTGGATGTATTGGATAAGGTAGGTTTAAATTTTAACAAAGATATTATGTAAAAATAAAAGAACCGGCCAAATGCACGAAGGGTTCCGTACCATTATCTATAAAAACGTCAAAAAATCATATCTGTTGTATTGGAGCCCAACTTAAATATTTATTTTATTCTGTTTTAACGTCTACCTGTTGCCGTTATCAATATCGAGCAAAAACGAGCAAAAAAATCACGTTTGTTGTATGGAAGCCCCCTTAAATATTTATTTGATTCTGTTTTTATTCCGTATTTGTTGCTATAGCGGCAACAGAAATACATCATCTGTAAAAATTTCAACTGTCTAACTATCACGGTTCATGAGATACAGCCTGGTCACAGACGGACAGACGGACGGACAGCAGAGTCATAGTAATAGGTTCCCGTTTCACCCTTTGGGCACGGAACCCTAGAAACCAATTAAAATGTAAAATACGAAGATTATTTGAAGTTGTGGAAATGTTACCTAGCACCGAGTCTATGGGTAATAAATAAGTAATATCTTATTTAATTTTTCAAGTGTTTGTTTCCTTCCCCATAACCTCAAAATACAAATGAAATTTCTTTACCACTTACAGCCTGACAGACTTGGCAAAAATGCTTGCTAGTCAGTTGATGAGGTGCAACGGTTTCTTGTTGTGAATTCCCATAGTTATACCAATATTTCTCATGGAATTATTTAGGACTGAAGCAATGGCTAAGTCAATGAGAGAACAAGAATTTCCAGTCTCAATCTGGTGCTACGAGATATCTTTCAAAGTATAATAGAACGCGCTTTTACCCCTGAATCATTTCTGATGAAGCCATCGCATATACGGTGGAGCGTTATTTAATTGTTTTCTGTTTTAGGAATAAAGTGCCACATGGTACTAACGGAGGTTATGGCCCCAGCATATAAACAGCAATATACCATATCGCTATACCGTAGTGGATATATTATCTGGGGCGCTTGCGTTTACTATCAACCAATAACAACTATAGCGTCGGCCGGTAATACCGGTATTGTTTACCTGTGCATCATAACCTTTCGTTTGTCTTGTGCTTTTAGTGTTTTGCTTAAAGTTGCCGCGTTTAACATACCATAGCACAAGCGCATAGCTGCTTTCTCGCACTACGATATATCAATTCTGCATGTTTTATCTCCCTTCATGGGTGAACTCGCAAGCCGTTGTATTTCAATACAACACGCAATATGTCATATATGTCCGTATTAGATATACGAAAATAATATTTAAAAACCGCCAAGCCCGAGAAACCGTCATGGATTGAGACCGCGAAAGCATTGTAATTACCTCACAATTAATGGCTATATAAAACGCGGATGATATGATGTGACAACAAACTAGAACTGCATGGAACTCAACCTATATTAATGTTTGTAATTTTTAATATAATATGCTTGTTACAATTGTTGTACAAATAGTAGTTACAATGCGACGTCATTTAACAATCTACGTATTGCAGTCGAGGATACGACAATATATATATATATATATATATATATATATATATATATATATATATATATATATATATATATATATATATATATATATATATATATATATACATATATATATATATATATATATATATATATATATATATATATATATATATATATATATATATATATATATAATATGATAAGTTTCCCGGTTTAAAGACACAAAAAATATTCAATTACATCACGAAATAGAGTATTAGCAGAGTAGAATTTGTAAAAAATATTCTGATAAATTAGCAGTTACTTGTCGATTTGCCTATTATCTTTTCCCGCCGCGACGACAGATTTCCTGTCATCTTGTCAATAAGCGCTTCACTCAGATCAGTAGAGCAGAGCTGTTGAGAACTTTGTGACATCGTGTTGCAGCGTCGTGGTCCATATTAAATTTATCAAAGTGCTTAGAAGCGATATGCTTGTTACTGACTTCCTGCAAGTTTGAGGAGGCGTCAAACCTAAACACAATATATAATTAAACTTAGCTCTCCCGGTGGATAATTATTTAAATATATTGAGCCAGGAAAATCGATGAGATTGGTCGAATATTAGGGGTAGTTTCAAAGTTTACCGCAGGGCACATATTTCTCCACCGAATCCTATTTGTACATTCGGAGATTTCTTTGAAAAAGTGTATGATGTGATCGCTGTACCGGAGGAAGAATTCCTGGATAACGCAATATTCGGACCTTTGTAGTGCTTTTTGAGTAAGATAAGGCCTAATAAATACACGTTTTGGTCATTTCCAGTGTCTGTAAAAAGCAGCAAGTCTCTGGGTCCCTTCGCTCGGAATATAACAGTTTTCTCGTGTATTGATTAGGGTGAGAAGGGTCCAGGGTTTACTGACACGAAAAGTCACAGAAGATAAAAAAGGGACTCTTCTTACCGCTTCTAATATACGGGTCATAATTAGGGAGAATAAATGTAAATTAGCAACTGGGGTGAAAGTTGCTGCGGTTCTAAATATTCAAAAATAAGAGTTTGCATAGGGACTTTTTAGCTACGGTAAAATTAAAGCTGTGTAGCGTCATTTTTGGCTCAACTTTCCACTTAGACATATTTCTTATACTTACCGACAGCGCAGTGTTCGCGATGGTAGGAAAGGTATAAAGATATATACGTGCCAATTACACGTATATCAAAATATATTAAAAACGGTAAACTTTAAGAATAGAAAACCTTTAGTAAAGTTCACCTAAACATTGACGTAGAATCCAAAACTGCAATGAGTATCTTGTTATTTCAAATTAAAATAATTAATTATAATATTTAGTTATTTTTTTTTACTTGAAAAAAGTAGCGAGCATAAAGATATTTACGAAATTTCAAGAAGGTTATTAATAGTTAATTTCACCCCTATGCGTGGATGACATGATTTCGTTAGATGCCTCTTGATTAAGTAACCGAGACGTGCCAAATGTTGTCTTTTTCCGATTAGGTACGTTATTTTGATATAGAAATTAAAAATTGTTTTTTGGCACACCCTTTTAAAAGGGAGCTGGACAGTAGAGGGTTATTTTGAAAACATGTATACGAAGAACCCGTCTTAATTTTTGACAGAATTTACATTTTTTTGCATGTTATTACGGGACACCCTGTATATTAACCATTTTATGTGATGAGTTAACGAGTTAGCCGATGTGAGTTGTTACCTTCATTAAATAAGTTTCATAACATCGTATAAAAGAAACCAAACATAATTCAATTGCATATATAAGATAGACGCAGGTAACAGCGTTCATAAATAATGTTACCAAGAACGAGGTAGGCCTTATGCACATTCTCCATCTTAAACTGGTCATGTAGCGATGCAAAAGCAGCATCTAGAAGCATATTTCACATTCCTGTAATACCCCAATGTATTCATTTATTTTTTTAAAGGACGCAGAAAGAAAACCGTTTTTGACCGCAACTTAATTACACCAGTGCATTACGTCCCGATTGAACAAGTCCCTAATAATTATATTCAACTGGTTTAATGGATCCAGAGTTATTGATTTCCAGATACTATAATCCAGATACTATATTTGTATATTCAAAATGAAATATCAATCAAACGGGTTCACCGTTTACATGTGAATAATTTTTGTGAATTGAGTAAGAGGATTTATGTATAAATTTGACAAATTCTATCGAGGGACTGGGTCAACTTCTCCGATACCGGTTAATTACACTCCATTTGATGTGGAGGCTCGTCAGTTTAATGTGTGCCTTTTTAAGTCGATCGATGCGTTCAAGTGACATTTTGTAAATGTTATTTGCGCGGACAAATTTTGAGGAGGGCTCGATAGAGCGACAGTTTAAAGAATCGCCAACACCGGTGAATGTTAATTGTTCAGTTCAAGAGCTTGATTTCATAATACCATATGATAATTACTAAGGTAAAGATAAGTACCTAGTAACCGTTTCCAGTTGTTTTAAAAGCCCATAATGCTGGATACACTTAATTCTGCATGCTGTTATCAAATCTTCCACAGAAGCTTGAATATAGTCTGCAACCATTTAACCTAACAAAAATACCTACAAGGAAGGACTATACTATATGACTTATATTTATAAGAAACTGTATCACTTGGTGTCCTAAATTGTACCAAACAATTGGCTAAAACTGTGTATGTGGAAATGGTGTTTGAAAAAACTTCAAGCTGCGGAATATTTTGGTAGCATACAGACTCCAGATGTTCCTCCACTATCATCTCCAATAAATTAAGGTTGTTTATGAAAATTGGTTGTATATGGTTCATGACACGCCATCAAGAAATTTTGTTGAGCAGCCACAATTTGCATGGGGTGGAGGATTCAATAAAGATAATATTTACAGATAATATGCCATATTATCTGTAAATATTATCTTTATTGAATCCTCCACTTCATGCAAATTGTGGCTGCTTCAACAAAATTCCTTGATGGCGTGTCATGAACCATATACAACCAATTTTCATAAACAACCTTAATTTATTATTTAAGTAATATCCTTAGTCGCTCAAATTTCTCTAGATGTATATAAAAACGAGTCCTTTTACAGTTTTTATAAGCTTTATCTTTTTTAATTGATATTGTAAAATGAAACAATATTTATTATATTATTAAATTCGCCTAATTGAAGTTCAAACAAATTCATGCAGCTCTTAAGTGCAATCCTTCTATCGGTAATATCTTGAGTGAAAATTTGGAACATTAAAATATCCGACCACAATCACACTTATTGTTTGCAGAAATTCAAGTTGCTTAAAATTTTCAAAAACAAATCTAACTCGTTAAGTGAAATTTTGGGTGGAATATACAACGACATAGTAGAAAATATATCATGAAATAAAGTACATTTACAGACTACGTAGTCGATTGTTGGAAAATTATCATTAGTGTATATTCGATCAACAGCTTCAGGCTTTAAGATTTTTTTATCGCTAATAATGCACCTCCACCAGCTCTTACTTCTGACATGAGAAAGTTCCAATCTCTTCGATATACCTCATAATCCCTAGAAAACAGTTCATTACTTAAAACATCAGAAAATAACCATGTTTCACTTAATGCTACAACATCAAATTCGACACTATAGTGCTTTCGTTTGATATGAATGGCCAAAGCAAGAGAGATGGAGGTAATTCGATTACCTCCATATCACTGCCAACTGAACACAATGGAGCTTATTTGGGCGCAAATAAAAGGGACAGTTGCTAGAGAAAATACACCATTTAAGATAGCTGATGTGAAAAAACTTCTCAATGGTGCAATCAAAGAAGTAAATGTGGCCAACTGGATAAAATGTATAGACCATGTGAAAAAGGTGGAATCAAGAATGTGGGATCTCGATATTATGATGGATACTCACATTTTCTATGTAAAATGACGCACAATTTTGTACTCTACTTCGTATATCAAACGAAAACACTATAGACACAGCCGAGAAAAAAATATGAATTTTACTATTTAGTCCACGCACATTTTGGTAGCAACATCGCATGTCTTTCGTTATGTTATTTAGTTTAAAGAGACAATCTTGGGAATTCTGATATCTGATCTGATCTGATCTGATTTGATTTCAAATGCTACGAGTAGTTCGTTGAAAGAGGCAAATACAGCAAATTGAACTATTGTTTTCGTTCCAAGCATTCCACTACCATAGGTATGTAGCCTCTTAGGATGTGTGATATCAGATGCAATAATACAGGAGTTAGTTGTAACCCGAGAGCACGACATAGCTCTCAGGTATGCGGGCATCCCTGGTTTCGAAATGTTTATATTAACGATATGCGAAACCCCATGCCCCCTAACAAATTCTAATATTGTTACAGGGCAATAATAAAAAAAATATTTATACCAAATGGAGTTGAAATAGTATGAGCCTATCAGTATATACGAGGGAGTGGAGTCTCGAGTAAACTCCTGCAGGTCTGGGACAGAAAGGCGCATTAAAATATGGGAAAGAAATATATTCATTGAATCATTTGCATACCCTAGGGGCGACTTAAAGACAAGTCATATTTGGATCGCATAATTTATTTATTTATTCATGGTTTCCTTGCAGAAAATTTAAAAATAATATTTGTGCTGGAGGTATACCTTTGATCCCACATATTATAATACTGATTTTCGTATTTTCCTCCGAATGTTTTCAGTTTTATATTTTTTTAAATCTAATCCATGGACCTTCCCCTAGCAGGGGAAAGGGATGCCTTTTCCCCTCGCTTGTGGTCTGTTATAAGTCAGATCCTATAATATAGTCTTAGTTTGGCATAGAAAATGTATAAAAGTGAACGCTGTGGGACGTTGGGAAAGTTTATTCGGATAAGAGACGAACTCTGTAAGGGAGATAAAGGAAATTAGCTGTAAAGTAGGAATTGCGGTAGAGAAAGATATACAGATTAAGTGCTTGAGACCAGGGAACAAGACCGAGCTTAAAATAGTGAGAAGGTCGGACGACGGCTAATTTATAGGTGTTGCATAGCCGGCAACTCCATTTAAGAGACAGACCGCTATTTGTTGTTTTATTAAGGCTAATACGAGAACGGAGAAGGATTATTTCAACGACTAATGAGGGGTAATCTGGCGCCCAACGTACTTTGATTCTAGCGGAAAACATTTCACATACATAGCGCAGGAATAAAAAAGTCTCTGCCATGCTCAAGTGCGGAAACAATTGCAATCATCGCCAGCGGAATATTATCGCATCATATGTATATATTTTGTAAAAAGAACCAGACAACGCATTTGTCGTGGCTTGTTGCACTGCATAAATAATGGGTTGTGGTTTCCTGAACGATGCAGTGAAAGGGTAATTAGAATGCTATATTTAGAAAACATAATGGGTTACGGAAAATGTAAAAAGCATAGAGGTTAATTATTCAGCCGCTATGTACAGTCCAGCGAAAACGGGGAAATAATTAAGACGACTCTTTCAGTTTAAAATCCACATTACTGCGGCAACAATATTTAAATAGGTTTATTTTCTGACCGCGTTATTGATCCACGTCTACATTGATCAACAAAATAAATGTTACACGACCAAAGGACCCCGCACGGAACATATGGAAAATGGCCCTCGGTGAAAATGTCCCATATTCCAGGATATTATCCAAAAATCGATGCTGATCAAAAGTCTCCATGGGCCCGAGGTCCGAAAATGCGATCCAACGGAGTTTTTTCAAACATAAACTGATGAGTTGACACGAGCAAACGCACTGTCACCACCTGTCACTAGCAACAATCTATATTGTTGATAGATAAGAAAGTGTTGGAAGTGTCCCAGTTATAACTTCTTTCAATAAACTCGCGAGACAGTTTTGTCAAACACTGAAGGTTTATAATCAGTGGAGTACCTTGTGGTATTATTCATACAGTACTTTGTGTTATTATATATACAATACTCTGTACCATTATCGAAACCGGACAATGGCACAGAGATTGCGATGTTACGTGTGCAATTTACTTGGGGCGGCTCCTCAGATGCCACGAATAGGTGACGATGTTGATAAACAACAAATCGCGATTGCACGACGTACCACAAATGAATTGGATGTTCTCAATATTGAAAATAACCATCGAATTTGTTTCAACTGCAATTTATCTATAAATAATGAGACCCGGATAATTAGAGAGGATCCGACGCATTTGAGATTGAATGTTGTAACGGTCAGGATGACCAAGCTTAACTATTATTCGGTCATCACTATTCGGCCACCCTGTATATAAAATCTAAAAGTATATAAATGTAGAATAATTGCAGGTTGGTGTGTCGCGACCATTCAAATTAAAGCTTTTTAAGTGTATAAAATTTTAGTTTGAATTATGCATGCAATAGTGTTGAATAAGTAATATCCATAAGACCACGATTTAAT